>BFEA01001183.1:77932-93256 GCA_003427395.1 Chara braunii
TCTCTCTCTCTCTCTCTCTCTCTCTCTCTCTCTCTCTCTCTCTCTCTCTCTCTCTCTCTCTCTCTCTCTCTCTCTCTCTCCGCTGTACCTCTCTCTCTCTCTCTCTCTCTCTCTCTCTCTCTCTCTCTCTCTCACACACACACACACACACACACATGCACACACACACACAACGAATCAGAGAAAACAGAAGGACCCCAAACGTTTCACCACCTTCCACCTTCTCTCCACGGGCATCTTCCAGTTACGTTCCTCTTGGTTCGCCCGCATCTCCACCCCACTACCTTCCCCAAGTTCCCCCTACTTCTCCTATGCATCTAGGGGCCACGGTGACCTTCCTACTACACTGGCCCTCATCTTGGCTCCACCTTCCTGTCACTTTCCCCTACTTTGCTCCCGTATCTCCTACTCCTTCCCCCTCCAGGGTCACTGCACTTGACCCCTACTTCCTCCCCAGTCTATGTGCCACCCTCCTCTGCGTTTCCCCCCACAAGCTTGGTGCCACCTTCCCGCTGGTTCCCCCCCTACAAGCCTGGTGTCACCCCTAGATCCCCTGTGTCATCCCATGATTCCCATTTCTAACATCGCCCCCAAGGGCCCCAACCTCCTCCCCCACGTGAAGTAGCGGCACCAGCAGCAGCAACTCCTTTTCTTGCAGCAGCAACTCCTTTCCTTTCTTGAGGTGACTAACGGCGTCTAGCACCGTGTCAAATTCGAATTTTCATGTTGCAGATGAGCCTGGTTTTGCACCTGAGCTCTTTAGTCAATGCCACGTCGGGCATGACGAAGACATCTCGGCCGTGGCCGAAGCACGAGGGGCCAGGGCTGGCCAGAATCTGGCGCACTTTACGGCCAGGTTCAGATAGAGCATGGCTGAGACATCTAGGGATTCGATTCTCCGCCATGCCCCAGCCACGATGGGCCAGCGCAGGGCTGTATCTGGCCAGAATCAAGGCCAGGCCATGTTCATACACTGACATACAGTATCACAAACCAGCCCTCTTGGCCTATTTTCCAGGCCCTTCTATTTCCTGGCCGTCTTCACTTGCCCGCACTGAAATTTTTGCAGATTTGATATTTGATAGACAAAATGGCTGAAATTTCGTCGCGAAGCAATTGAAGAGGGCCAGAACCCAGAGGGCCCTGGAGGACATGGCCACTGACACAACTAGGTTCACCTTCACGGCCTGAGATCGTTTTGCAATTGAAACTCAGGGCATACTCACACAGAGTGACCAAAATTGCAAAATCTGCAATTTTGCAAACGCCATTTTCAGATTTAGGTGTGCCGCTGCTGCCGCATACTCACACACGGATTGCGAAACAGCAAAATTAGAAGGAGACATCGCTGCGACTTCCTTAAAACTTCTCCGTCTGCTATCTTTGTGGTCACATAGCTGATAGCAGATGGGGGGATTTTTTTGGGGGTGGTGTTTATTTGCTTGTATTTTATTCTTCCCCGTCACGTTTGGGCCTGCACGGTCATGCATTCGAAGGGATCGCCTTGCTGTGGTCCCGGTACCACCCGACGGCGCAGTCCCCCTAGCGAATGCGAATGGGCTCAGCAGCCGAGTCCGGACCTGTTCGCCGATAAGTGCACGTTAGCATGTGCAGATAGGCAGAAAAGAAGCAGGCAGCACAATTTTTGCACCTGCCCGCGAACACATCCTGATTCAAGCCCTGTGTTGCTTCTCTTCTGCGCTGGGCATAACTGGTCGGAGGGTCCCACACCGGACCCACAGCAATAAAGCGACACGCCCTGGACAGCGCTCCATGGCTCAAGCCGTGGGTGTGTGGGCATGTTTACCATCCGGGTACTTCGAAGTGATAGTGTACGCTGCTGTCACAGAGCTCACGGTTCAAGCATTGAAGAGAGCAGGGGCAGCTATGGTGAGCCTGGAGGCTCAGCACTGACTCTCTCTCTCTCTCTCTCTCTCTCTCTCTCTCTCTCTCTCTCTCTCTCTCTCTCTCTCTCTGTGTGTGTGTGTGTGTGTGTGTGTGTGTTCTTGCGATTGATCTCTTCCATTGGTGCGATATATGGCTCGATCCCACCAATGGAAGAGATAGATTGCGCGAACGGAGTGGATTGAACGCACTGATGGAGGGCATAGATTGCATGAATGGACGAGTGCCCTCTTCCCCTCTATTCGTGTGATTGGATGTAGGGGAGAGGACACGAGTTCCAATGACTTGGAGTATCCCGCTGAGACCGAATTCAAAAAACAAAACGAGAAAAAAAAAAAAACGATTCTGCTTTATTTTTGAAGACCACAACGCGCGTGTCCACCATACCCACACGCCTGCACTTCGTACCCCACAAACCTCACAGTAGACACGGAATGCAGTACGTTGGCTTGAGACATGTACGGCAACAAACAACAACAAAGAACAAAAAAAAAAGAAGAAAAAAACACACACACGAAACTTCTGCCAAGTGGCATTGATGTCTCCTCTCTCTGCGGAGAATGGGTGAATGGCGACAAGGTGCGCCCACAGGTGCATGAACTGCATGGCACATCCGCAGCAAGAGGGAAACGGTCATGCCTGTCATGAAGGACAAGAACTTGACAGCGGCTATGGCAAGCGCAGTTTCCTTGACGGCATAATGTCACCACCGGGATGTTGATCTTCCCGCTTCTCCAACCTGTGTCACATATGGTGAACAGACCAGGTGCAATGCACCGCTGAAAGTGGACAACTTGCAAGACTGGGTGTGGTGGGAGCACAGAAACCAGGAAGTAGGGGGAGGCCCAGAAACTGCACGGAGGGCAGCGGAATGAACGTCTATTCTTGCGGTGGTCCTGACTATTCTTGCGGAGGGCAAGACTATTCGCATGCGGGAACGGGGAAGAAACCGCGGAGGAGGGCGGAAGGGCAGCGCAAGCAGGTACGGAACTCACCTGGGGCCCTGGAGGGAAGGGACTTGGCCACTAGGGACAAACCCGTTACACACGGGCATTCTGCTGTGCATGACGCCAGAGATCGTACAGACGCTGCTGTACGACTGTCCCGCTGGAAACCGTACGTAGCATTTTTTGACTGTAGTAGACACGAAGTGGCGTTTTCTGGCCTGCGGAGTTTTTTTTTCTGTTTTTACCGAAAATCGAATGAGAATTTGCGAGGACCTCTAGATGTCCATGCAATTTGCTGAGCCCCGTGGCCCAGCAGGCCGCTGACAAATACTACACTGTTCGTGATTTTGCTGGGGGTGGGGGGAAAGTGTCAACTGCAAAACAACATCAGATTTTGTGGCTTTGAGAATTAGACCCCTAGTGTGAGTATACCCTCACACTGGGACCTATAATCCCAAATTCCCTACGAGTCCCCCACCGCCGCAGTCTGCCGCTGCCTGCTGCGGACAGAGGGGAGAGGGGGTTGGGGGGGGGGGTTGCAGATTGGGGTTCCGAAACCCCAACCTACCCCCTTGAACAGAAAAAACTTCAAAAAAGTTAAAAATAATAATTTTTGGGGGGATGGTTTTTGGTGTGTGAAAAAAAAAAAAGGATTTTTTTTTTTTTTGATTGATTGATTGTTTTTTTTGATTGATTGATTGATTGATTGATTGGTGGGGCAGCAGGAGAACCCTCTGTCGTTGTGAAGGTGTCGCTCACGCCTCACGGGCATGATGCACACCCTTCCCTCGCCGATTTCGACCATCGCAGTGCCATCACCCATGGGTTTCCCGAAGAGCGCAGGAGGACGGCTGCTTTATCAGCAGTGGGTCCCTCTTGTTGCCCTGGCAACCCAGGCAGGGAGGATCCAACTTGTGGACACTTCGGCATTGACAGTGATGGCATCATTTGCGGTGCACAAGAGTGCCTTTCCTGGGGTGCGCTGGCTGGGAAACTCCAGGCTGGCGTCTTTCAGTTTCACGCACACGCGCGCGCCCACACACACACACACGCGCCCACACACGCACGCGCAGACACACACACACACACACACACACACACACACACACACTGACACACACTGACACACACACACACACACACACACACACACAAACTAGCGTGTTCATTTTTTTTTTCTTTCTCAAGTATCAATGAATCAATCAATCAACCAATCAATCAATCAATCAATCAAATCAATCAGTATGTGCGTCTCTCAAAAATGGGAAAAACAAAGGCAGAAAAAGAAAAAAACGGTTTTATTTTTTTTATTCATTATTATGTTTTTTTTTTTGGCTCCTTTTATATTTGCATTTGTAGGTTAAAAGAAAGAATTGAAGAAACATGCCCACCATGATTATCCCACCAGCAATCAGAACAAAAAAAAAAAAAAAAGTTCGGTTTTTTTTTATTATGTTTCTTTTGATTTTAATACTTGTTTTTTTCGTTTTCTATTTTTCAAAAATTGCAAAAAAATCAAAAAACAATTATAAATATATGGGGATGTAGAGTTTTCAAAACCCTACAACCACCTTTTTTTTTCCTCTTTTTTTTGCCTATATCCTAGGAATTAAAAATCTCGGGGGTTCGCAGCCGCACTTGGGCCCCGCGGCTGGCCCCGGCGGCCATGATCCTGACCGCATGCAGTCAGCGGGGCCGCGGTCATGACCGTGAGTGATACATAGCAAATTCCCCCAAAAAAAGGTAGAGGACCCGTCACATAGATTCGCCAAAGTCCTAAATGTACCATTCGTGTGCCCATTTGTCAGCGGTCTGTGTAGCCGCGGGGCAAGGGAATTTGCGGTTACCTCTGGAGGTGGTCGCAAATGCCCTATTTATTTCTTTGCATTTTCTTTCAAAATTGGTGAAAATCCGTTCACGAAAGTTCTTGCACAATTTGTGGATGGTGCCGTGTGACCAGCGAAGTAAGAAATCGCCATTGCTCCAGACGGCCAGGGCCTTGTCCCATCTGAAAAGATACAGTGGTGCGACTGGAACCAAATCGGACCTTCGCAAAGCCGCATATTTTGCGGATTTGGGGTCGCAATGTGAGTATGCCCTCAGGTGGCGACTGATGTGGAAATGAGTTTGTATTGCACATCAGTTTGTATTGCGGCCATAGCTATTTGTCTTTTTTCGGGGGCAAGTACGTGATGTCAGACCAGAGTTTTAAATGCATTGGGCAAAAGAAACACTTTGTGGGCAAAGAAAACAGCCGCTGGGTGCGAAAAGGCAATCAAAGTACTGCGGCCATGGACCCCTGATGATTCTGGTACGGCGACCAGATGAAGGTTAGTATGCCGCAAGGATGCCCTGCGTCCCTTTCAGGAGTTACAATATTTTTTACTCCTTGTGAGTCACTGAGTCCTTGAAGTGGCCTTCGGGACTTTTCATGGTTTACCAAGTGTTTCCGTCGTCTCTTCCCTGCTCCTCTCTTCATGTTCTCCTTTTCCTCTCTTCCCTCTTCATTCTGTGTGGCTTTGAATGCTGGTCTTACTAAATGCCATTGACATCAAGTATTCGAAGTGGTGTCAACTACAAGGGTCAGCCGTGGTGAAAAAAAAAGAAAAAAAAAAGAAAGAAAGAAAACCCAACGGATCCATTTCGCCCCCGCGTGCCCGAATGCACCTGTTCGTTTTTTGCCCATTCGAGTTTGAAGCCTGCCACGATCAGCAGCATCCGGATCAGAGAGCTGCCTGAGCTCCTGTTCTTCTTCTTCTGCTGCTTCCAGGGACACAGTTTTCGTTTTTCGAAAAAAACTACCGCCCCATCATGTTGGGTAGCCACTCCAAGATTCCAAATTTGAAAAAGCAATCTTGTCATGGCCTGAGTTTCAATTGCAGAATGGCAAAGCCAAATGGCACACCTTTCTTTTCTTTTTTTCTTTTTTCTTTGTTTGTTCTTCATAATAACTCTTTCAATTCATTGCAAGAAAACTTCGAGGCCGGGGTCCTCACAGTCTACCCGAAAAAGGAGATCTGGGGGGAGAAGGCGCCCACGCCAAAACCTTTTCGGGTTTTGGGCGCCCAAAGTTTAGCCGTTTGGTGCTAACGGCCCAATGACTTGCATGTGGGGTACTACAGGCCCACACGTCGCTCCAAAGTTATTTGGGCCTGTAGTACCAAACGGCCGAACTTTGGGCGGCCAAAACCGAAAAGGTTTCGGTGTGGGCTCTTTCTACCAATTGAAATCACACTACGATTATTCAACTTGTCATGTATGCAAACAGCGAAACAGCAAATTGGCGACAGGCGCCCACTCAGTACTCAAGATATCGTATCCACATAAGAGTTCTCTTCAAACTGGCTATGGCGACTGAGCGCCCACACAACTCACTGTTCGCACTCTGGATCACCCAAGATGTCCCACACGCAACACTCAGTATCACACTTCACACACACACATGCTAGGCTACAGCTATGGCAGCGCTAGCTGCCACTACCTATCGCTGCACCCTACTCCTCTGCCCACTTCGTCTTCGGGCACTCTGCAGACCTCCTCGCACAAGCTGCTAGGCAGCGCTTCCGCATGGCATCCGCAGGAATGAATGAATGAATGGACGCAGCCTCTTGATTTATACTTCTGTGCTGCATTGGTCTGCCTTGTGTCCCTGGTCCATGGTGCACACAGTTCCCCCCGTGGTACTTGCTGGACCGGACTGGTACCTTCTAGACTCTCTCCAACATGGGCTTTCTTTAGTCACACCACTTGCCCACTTGCCTGCACCGAGGTGGAACCATGCATGTGCAGAAACGGCTGCAACTGTGTCAGAACAATTTCACCGCAAGCCAATTTCTGTCACGCAGGCATTTACCTGTAGTTGCATGATGTCATCCGATGTGTTTACAACTTTTCATCATGTGGCTTTTGCTCAAGCTGCGAAGCGATATTTTGGCTGACACGGTTGTGGGCGTTTTTGGACGTCCACTGTGTTTTGCCTTGTTGCTGTGGTTCCCTAACGTCGGATCTGGTTTATAGCATCAAGCACCTACTGCTTCTAGAATGGAAATATTGAAAGACTGTTTCAGAAAGAAGGCCCACTAATTCAACAAGAACGAAATTGTCATACCAAAGGCATCAGGTACTGTTTTTCCCGTTAGGGGCACAGACCATGATGAACCAGTGCAGCTCACCAGTACCCTCAAAATCTATCCCATGCAGGTCACCAGTACCCTCAAAATCTTTCTACCATGACATAGTTTACCAGCCATGGGTGTTCCCCTGTCGCCGCCTAGTCCAATGCCAGTTCTGTACTCTGGTGTTAGGATCGCTCTCTAGGCCACCCTTAGTTTGTCCTCGGGACTAATTCAGAGGATGATTTCACCCCAAGCCAATTTCTGCCGCGCACGTATTATCTTGTAGTTGCGTTGTCGAGCGCATAGATTCCCGCCTTTTTTCACAAAATGCGAGAGCCCTCTCGGCTATGTCACGCAAGAGTTAAACAAAACAAAACAAAACACGGGACAACTTGGGGACAACACAAAATAACCACTCGAACTGTCGGGACGGGCGCAGTTGCATCGTCCCTTCGCCGCTCTAGCCGGGTGCGCCAGCCGTACTTCCCGTGGTCCCCTACGACATGATAGGTTCTTGCGGGGCGCAACCTACCTTCCCCAAGGGGTTGTCACCACCCTTAGGGGCGTATCCCTATTGAGCTACTGACCCACGTGCGAGATCTTTTACATGCAGTCGCAGAGGTAGGCCAACCAAGGGTGTTTGCTCGTTTCGCTGTGGCATAGGTACGCATGGGTAAAAACGCCATCCTAACCCGAACATTGTTCGTTGCTCAGGGCGCTGATCTCCTAAGTACGAGGCGTACGTCAGTCGACTAGGACGGTCCGAGGAAAAGTGAAACCCACCATTTATCCTAGTCCCTTGCACATTAAAAAAAATCATCACAACAAAACGCACCAACAATCAACAAAGCACACATATATCCAAAAGTCATCTTCAATGCTTTTGCACAACCAAAACTCCAACAACCATCGTTGCTGAGATATAACCATTCAAAAAAATGGCGAACTCAATCCAAACAAATGTCGTGTTGCTGTATCCTGGATCCGAACAACGCCAAAGCGGTTGTCGGACGAGGTAATCTTAACACTCACAATGGCTCGAGAGAGACATTGGAGGTTGCTCGCTCGATGGAAATGAGGAATATAACCATGAAGCTCTCCTGGAGTTCGAGCGCGGGTTTGGAAAAACTCCTTGGCTGTTGCGAAGCAGAACAATGAAATCAATCCATCGAGTTGGCTCATCGTCTTGAACCATTTAAATTCGCTCCGCTCCCTCGATCAATTTGACATTAGGTGTATCGCGGACAAGTAGAGAGCTGCCACGTAGGATAGAGATAGGATAAGTGTGTTATGTGTGTGTGTGCTTGAGGGAAATTCAGGGTGGTCCTAGCTGTGCATGCGTGCATGTGAACAAGTTGTTGGCGGATACAGTTGATCAGGTGGGAATCTTTGTTTGGCGCTGGGTGCCATAGCCATTCGAAACAAGTTGAACCTGAACTGTGTTTGTGGCCACGTTCTTATCTTTGAGCTTTGTGTGGGCACATTGCGCCAATTCGAGTCGTCATTTGTTTGCATGCATGCTGAAAGCGAGTTTGCAAAAAGTCTGATTTCAGTGGTAACGGAGCTGGTACCCGTTGTCCCCATCGCCGCCGTCGTCATCGCTGTAGTGGATTGCGGTCGCTCTCGTGCTCATCCATCGCCGACAGGAGGAGGGGGCACCTGCGCGCCCAGATCGCGTGCCAACACGCACCGCTACTTTACGCGCGCCCACCTGGCCCTTATGCGCACGCCCGCTGCCTATTGCATGCCGTTGTTAATCGCGTGCACCTGCTGCTAATTGTGTGCGCCTGTCGTGCGCCGCTGCTCTTCAAGCGCGCTTGTTGCTTTCTGCGCGCCCGCCTCCACGCGTGCCAGCTGTTTCTCGTGCGCCTCTATCGTCCGCACGTACCGTTCCTGTCCGTGCACCCGTTGTCATCTGAACGCACCATTGTTTTATGCACGCCTGTTGCGCCGCAGCCATTCGAGCATCATACATCGAATTTCTGAAGTTGAAGAGGAAGGCCGCCATCACCACGAAGAGGAAACTGCTGAGCACCTTGAAGACTGTGAAGAGGACAGCCACGACGAGAGAGAGAGAGAGAGAGAGAGAGAGAGAGAGAGAGAGAGAGAGAGAGAGAGAGAGAGAGAGAGAGAGAGAGGAAGTTGTGGAAGGGGCAAGTGAAGACGAAGAAGAGGCGGCCATAGCCACCGAGCTCGGAGTGGAGGAAGAAGACGACCAAGCGGAAGTGATTGAGAAGGAGACGAAGGGGAGAGAGAGAGGGAAGCCGTAGCCAAGGTGGGGCAAGGAAGAAGACGAAGGGGAGAAAGAAGAGGTTGACGAAAGGAAAGGTCAACGGCCATAGCCAGGAGGTCGAAGGGTTGACTGGCGAAGTTTGACCGGGCGTGACGGACTTTGACCAGCGTTGACGAAGATCGTCGACCAGACAATTGACCAAGTTGGAGCGCGATATATTCTCTCCAAGCTTTGGCCTATCCCCTTGCCCTGTGTATGCGCACACAACCTTGGTACTTGCTTAAGCGTCAGTCTGTCTCTTCTTACTGCATTGAGTCACTTTTGTCCAGGTGATAGTTTTTGTGTATGAGGTCATAGAGTTGTGGTGACCAAACCTGCACGGGACTTAGTAAGGCTAAAGCTACAACTGACGACCTGGGGAAAAGACCCCCAAGAGCTAGTACAGACCGAGCTGTAGGCTGCGCATTCGGCAGTCTAAGTCTTGAGAGGGCTCTGTTGATCACGTTGTCCTGTTTGCGACGTTAAATAATTCCTGAGAGTTTGGGGGATCTCCTTAAATGTGTCCTGATCAGCAGTAGAGTCCTGTAGTAACAGCCTTAAAAGTAGTGTAGATTAGAATCAGTGATTGGGTAAGTCTTCGTGGCGAGGAGTGGGACTATCAGTTAGTTGTGTGTCTTTCACCATGGATGATGAACCCATGCTCGCCTTGCTCACGGGCTTCTCCTTGTGGGGAGCCCTGTACCATCTCTTCATCCCTTTGGGATTCTGTCGCACTATGAGATTGGTCGTTACCACTAAATCTGGGCCACATACCACCCCATACATTGTAGAGCAGGCGGAGAGAGCCGCCGCTATACTGCGTGAGCAGAAGGAGAAGCAGGCGTGGCAGAAGGAGGCCAAGAAGTTGGCCCTATTGGAGGAGCGGGTGGCAAAGAAGAGGGAGTTGAAAGAAGAGATGGAGCGGCTGTTGAAGGAGCAAGAGGAGAAGATAGTAGTCGTCGAGAAAGAAGAAGAGGAAGAGGAAGAAGTGTCGGAGACCGCGTTGAAAAGAATGGCAAGGGGGGTCACAAAAGAAAGAGGGGAGTCTAGCGGCACCTCAACTGAAAAAGAAGAAGTGGGGAGAATAACTGGGGAATGGGCATCCAGGCTGGAAATAGGGGAAGAACAGGAGGCGAGATTGCTAGTTCCCCAGGTGGAGAAGGAAGCGGTGCAGAGAGAGTTGGAAGAGGAGGAGAGTCCCTTGCACAGAAGGGCGTTGGAGTAGGAAAAGATACTAGAGTGGAAGTTACACCTTGCGAGGGAAAAGACAAGAAGGTTGCAGTCGATGGAGAAGGCAGAAAAGGAGGTGAGAGCTGCAGAAGAGACTCTGGGTAAGCTGCCTAAAGGGGTAGACATTAACCAAAAGTTAGACACACTAACCCAGACCATGACTGCCGTGCTAAAAGCTCAATTGGATCAGGTCAAACATATTAAGGGGCATGATCTTGCCATTGAGTCCATACATCTACGCTTCAAGGACTTTGCGTGGGACATGATGCTACGTATGAGCACGGAACTGCACACAGTGATAGAAAGGACACAAAAGTTTTGCACTGGTGTCGTAGAAGGTGCCAAGATTGTTGTTCCCAAAGAGGAAGAGCTACGGCTGCGCCGTGGGTGTGTGAAGGTTAGATTTTGTGAGCCTTTTAGTGGAAGGAAGGGAGAAGATTTTGATAACTAGGAGGCTAACGGAAAGTCCTATCCGCACTTGCCATACATTCTGCAGGAGGACCATGTCCTTATAGCTTTCCAGGCACTGAAAGATGAAGCGACCAGCTTCGCTATATCGCACGTGCGCGCCGCTCGCTGTGAGAATGATATGGTTGCCTATTCTGCAATGACCCATTTGAGTGATTTCCTCGCCGCCCTTAGGGAAAGGTTTGCAGACGTCACCAGAGGACTGAAGGCGTCTGACAAACTCCAAACCATCCACACGCTGCAGTGTAGGAGCGCCCATGCTCTTAAAGCTGCCATGGATGAGTTGGTTGTTGTGCCTGACCATGGGGTCACACAGTCACAGCTAGTCCAACTGTTTTACTGCGCGATGGCCGAGCAATTGCAAGGGCACTTCAGAAGAAGCAACAACCCGGAATGACTTGTGATCAGTTGAGTAGGGATGTTGTTGCTTTCGCTGCCCATTCCATGCCAATTACCACTTTCTAGCACAAGAACCTTACCAAGGGGAAAAAGTGGAAGGGTCGCACCATCTTTGGCCAAGTCAAGGCCAAAGATCATCTTATACTGACAATGGAGGAAGGTGGTGCAGAAGAGGCCCCTTATAGCAATATAGAGTGGGGCCTTGATGACACAGATAGTAGTGCAGGTCACGGGAGTACCTATGCTGCTGTTGCGGCCGAAGGGAGGCCGCTGGGAGGAGGAAGAGGCCAAAACCAAAGTGGTCAGGCCTCTGGTGATCGAAAACAAGGCGGCCACGTGGTTGGCGACAGAGGAAACCGCCAAGCGGGAGGTTGGGGGTCAAGGTCCCCCATTAAACCGTTCTCGTTCAAATCGATCACCTCCCAGGAGGGGTGGTTGGCACCCTTGTCGACCTTAGGGCCGGCCCCGGGAAACTTTGGGCATCGAAAAGAATGTTTGGCAGGACAAGATAGACAAGTATAAGTGTGTGTTCTGCGGTGACCTCGATCACATTATCAAATTTTTCTCGAGGTACAAAGGTGCCCAAAATGCTGCTTCCGGTTGGTGTAGCAACTGCCCTTACCCCTAGACTGCGTGGAGATGAGTGTGTGTACATATAGAAACTCCCACTCCACGTATGCCTATGGCAGAGGTCGCTGGCCAATGTCTAGTTAGCTGTCCAAAGACTGCTTGTGTTAGAGTCTCTTTAAGCGCTTCCCTCATAGGTCTGCCAGAAGAGTTAAACGAGAGGATGCCGGCATGGGCCAAGATGAAGAAAGAAGGTAAAGAAAAGATATTAATTGCAAATGTAGAAGTCTTTAGAGTTAGAGGAGGGGCCCTTATAAACAATGGGGCTACGCGTAGTTATATTAGTCGTAAAGCGTTGAAGAGGTTGAAGCTTGGCCAGGTCCAAAAGTTAGAAGAACCTGTAGTCAGTATCCTCACCGACAACCGCACAATGCGGATATAGGATTATGTCGAGGGAATCCAGGCATATTTTCGCCTAGAAGTAGATGGGAAGGTAAAGAGAGTTCTCCATTCCCTAACTTTCCTCGTTGAAGATGATCTCGCATTCGATAGGAATGGATTGGGGAGAGGCATGAGAGAGCACATGCAGGCTTCCTAGTCCTTCAGGTGGTGTCAAGAAAGCCCACATGTTCCATGAGTCATGGGTAGATAACTCTTTGGCGCATTGCTGTCTCCACACTCCTGAGTTCGCTCGATTTGTTAAAAAGGAGCAGCTCGAAGAACATGTCTTCGTAACCTATGTTAGGCTAGTCGCTGAGCCTACGGAAGAGAAACCAGGGAACCCCACTATTGCCAAGTTGCTGGAAGAGTACGCAGATTTGTCTAAGGCTCCTTCTTTAGTAGTTCCGCGTCCAATCCAACACCGCATTGAAATAGAACACGATAGTAGAACTCCCAAAGGAGCAGTCTACAGAACGTCTCCTAGAGAGTTAGAGGAGTTGCGCAAGCAGTTGGACGAGCTCCTCGAGAAGGTTTGGATTAGGCCCAGTTCGTCACCTTTTGGAGTGCCTGTTCTATTTGTCCCCAAAAAGGAGAGAGAGTTGAGAATGTGCATCGACTACAAAAGCCTGAACGCTATTACAGTCAAGAATGCAGAACCACTGCCCCGTATAGATGATCTATTAGATCGGGTGCAGGGCTGTAAGTACTTTACAAAGATAGATTTCGAGTAAAGTTACCATCAGAATGAAGTTCACCCTAACAACCACTATAAGACGCGTTCAAAACTAGATATGTGCATTACGAGTTCGTAGTGATGCCCTTTGGTTTGACTAATGCACCGACAACTTTTCAGCGCTATATGAATGATTTGTTCAAAACAAGGTTAGATAAGTTTGTAGTAGTATACCTATATGATATCTTAGTTTTTAGCAAGACCCTCTAGGAACATGAGGGTCATCTGAGGCAGACCTTGGAGAAGTTGCACGAGGCAAACTTCAAGGTCAATGCGAAGAAGTGCAAGTGGGCCAAGACCAAAATCCTGTACTTGGGCCACGTGTTAGATGGAGACGGTATCAAACCCGAGGACAACAAGATTGCAGCGATTAGGGACTGGCCAACTCCTGGTACGTTGATAGAGTTGCGACCGTTTTTAGGACTGGCCACTGCTCCCCTTCGCAGACTGCTAAAGAAAGAAGCAATCTGGAAGTGGGACCAAGATTGCACCTCGGCCCTCAGAAAGTTAAAACCGGCCCTAGTAGAGTATCCAATCCCCAAAGTAGCCGATCCATCCTTACCCTTTTTCGTTACTACAAACGTGAGTCAATATGGTATTAACCTGTGTTACAATAGGACGATGGCAATGTGTACAGACCGATAGAGTTCATGTCGGCTAGGCTACCTTCAGAGAAAGTAGCAGCCTCAACTTATGAGAGAGAACTCTACGCTCTCAGTCAAGCATTAGATTATTGAGGCATTACTTGCTTGGGAGGCACTTCTAAGTTTATTTAGACCACGAGACACTGAGATGGTTAAAAACGCAAGCCAAGATAACACCTAAGCTTACTAGGTGGGTTGTCGAGATTGACCAGTTTGACTTTGAGCCCAAGCCCGTCAAAGGAAAGTACAACGTGGTAGCAGATGCTCTGAGTAGGAGAGCTGACTACTTTGGAGCTATAGTTCACTACTTAGACATAGGGACTGATCTGCAACAAAAGGTGAAAGACGCATATGCTCAGGACCCTATTTATAGTGACCTCCTAAAAAAAGTTTGAGGCCCCAAAGAGTGAACCTAACTATCGCACCACAGACGGGTTATTTGAGAAGACCCATCGTAGACAAACTATGCATCCCCCGTAGTGAAGAGATCCAAAGTCTGATCTTCGGGGAATGCCACGACACAGAGGGGCACTTCGGCAGGCAGAAGACTTTAGCCAACCTAGTACATTACTATACGTGGCCCGACCTGAAAGCTGACTGCATAGAGTACGTTCATAGTTGTGAAGTATGTCAACGTAACAAGACCACAACGCGAGCCCCATTAGGCCTTCTCAAACCCTTGCCTATTCCATCAAGACCCGGATAATTTGTGTCCATTGATTTTATGGATGCCAGAGTTAGGAGTAGGCATGACAAAAACCAAGTCATGGTAGTAGTAGATCGTTTTAGCAAGTATGCAGTTTTTGTTCCTTTGCCCTCAGAGGCACCTACGAAGTTATTTGTAGAAAAGTTTTCGATTCCTGGGTAAGTGAACATGGTATTCCGCTATCCATAGTTAGTGATAGAGACACGAGGTTTACCAGTCAGAATTGGCAGGAACTGATGAGAGTCTATGGCTCTAAGTTGTTAATGTAATCTGGCCGTCATCAAGAAACTAACGATCGGACTGAACAGACGAATAAGATCCTACAACAAACACTCGAGATGTATATTAGACCAGATCAGACTAACTGGGATGAGATGCTTCCCAAAGTAGCTAGCACCTACAATAACAATGTTCATCTAGCTACCTTTCGGACTCCTAATGAGCTACTCAAGTCCTTTCGACCATGTAGGTCATTTGAAGGACTAAATCCGGACCAAATACAGAGACTACTACCCGGAACTAGAGAGTTCGCATTGCAGCATGAGCAGGAAATTGCGAGAGTGACCAACAATTTGAGAAAGGCTCAACATAGAATGATAGAACAAGCTAACAAGCATCACCGGCCATCATAGTTCTAGGTAGGTGATTTAGTTTGGGTCAAGGCAAACATCTCACAAAGTTTTGTTATCCGCGTATAAAGGACCGTGGCTTGTCCTAGAAGTTAAAGGTGGAGAAGACGGACTGTCGTACACGATAGAAATTCCACCACACCTCCACACATACCCAACCTTCCATGTGTTGAAGCTATTGCCTTGTGTGACCAGTCAACAGTTTCCATCACATCCATCAATGATTCCGCCAGACATGGATGGCACATACGACCAAGACCGCATAGTA
>BFEA01001183.1:93341-108642 GCA_003427395.1 Chara braunii
GTCTAGTACCCTGAGCCGGAGGTTCACCGGAAAAAAAAGGAGTAGTTTCAATGGCAGAAAGAACTCAGGCCGACAAAGAAGTTTACATGGAGTTTGTTCTGAACACTTTTGTCGTGCAATCATGTAGGAGGACCTGAGCCGGGACTGTGGTCCACACCACGGAAGAGACCAGACCTGTGGTTCACAGCACCAAAAGGTTGAGGCCTCAAGTCTGGAGGAGCTGGGCTGCACAACCTGCACATAACTTCGTTCCCCAGCATAAAGAACCGTTAGGAACGAACGCCCATGTGAATGTATACAAGCTGTATTTCCCGCCCTCTGCAGCCGTAATGAGTGTTTTTTTTTTTTTGCCTGTTAAAAACTCAAACTTGACGTGGCCGTAGTTGGCTCTTTCTTTGGGGGGGCAACTTTTTTTTTTTTTTTCCTTTCACAAACAAACTCAATTTTCATTTCAAAATCGGAAGGGGAGGGGGGAAACTGTGGCTGTGACACACTTTTAGTTTGAAATAGGCAAGAAAAGAAAAAGTGACGCCGGTGTTATGGTGTGAGTTTCAAATTGTGCAAGTTTAGCCGGGGGGGGGGGTGTAAAACTGCTCCAGTCATTACCCTCAGTGGCCCTTGGCACATTTAGGGGGTCCCCTTTATTGCTCCATTGGTAAGTTCTGAAGTTGCCTATTGTGACCGTCGGGTGTTACTCCAACGTCCTTGGCCCTTTAATATTTAAAAGGCTAGTTCTTTAAGCCCAACCAATTCAATTACCTGTCAAATCTGGACAGGACGGCCTTTCAGGCCTTTTTTATTGTCATTATTATAGTATTACGGGGAACCCCGTAGCAGCCACAACCGTGCTCAAGCCTCCAACGTGGGAACATGAGGGAGCTGCACTGCTACAGCAGGTGGGCGAYACCGGCCAGGGGTCAGCCGGTAGCATCAGGACAGAGCTTCTTCGATGGGCCAGTCACTGTGCCTCCCCTCCAGTCCCCTGCCCCTATGAACATCAGCAGTCTCTGCTCAATGCCACTCGGGGGGACCAACGGCATATCTCTAGGTGGCGGGCGCCAAGCTTGCCCAGGAAGGTACATGAGGCCAATGGGGATTGAACCCAAGACCTCCTGAATGCCACTTGCGTGCCTTACCAACTGAGTTAGGCCGCTGGATCCTTGGCCCTTTAGTGACCCTACTGCTTAGATAAAAGAGAAGATAAATGAGAAGAAAAGTAATTTGCAGAGCCTTGTCCCAGTACTACTAGTAGCAGCCTTGAGTTTCCTAAACGCGTGAATCTGGGTGTCTGTGTGGAGATGTGCAGGAATTGCGTTAGAGTTTCCTTGACCTCACACATCTCCCCAAACATGTCCAGATTCAGATGTTGAGGAAACTCTACCGTGCCGGGGCTCTGCTAGTGGGACCACGCCCCTGGGCACTGCAGCCAATGGGCACTGACAAGCGACATACATGCCCTTGCCAAGGGAAAATGTATCTGGGCCAATCGTAATATTCAACATTCGAAATCTATCTGGGCCCAGCGGAGGTCCCCTAACATTCAAAATCCTAGGGTACCAGATACATGTCCAACGTTGATTAGGGAAGTGAGGCTCAACGGAACAAGCTACTCGAGAGAGCGCCATTGGAGGAGGAAACTCTATTGGGCCTATTCGGATACGGTCCTCCTATAGGGATGATCTGTGGAGTGATGGCTATGGTTCGCTTCTGTCGGTAGAGCGACATCGCCATAATGTGCTTTCATGGGATCATGCTCTTTTTCCTCCGTTTATAACGCAGCTCTGGAGATAATTTGGGACTACTCCGATGGCTGACTCTCGCGTGTTGGACTCTGACTCTCGTCTTTCTGTCTAATCTTCTTTCTTCTCCCTTCCTTCTTCTTCTCCCTTCCTTCTTCTTCTTCTTCTTCTTCTTCTTCTTCTTCTTCTTCTTCTTCTTCTTCTTCTTCTCCTTTTTCTTCTTCTTCTTCTTCTTCTTTCTTCTTCTTTCTTCTTCTTTGTCTTCCTCTACTTCTTCTTCTACTTCTTATCCTTCCTTTTCCTTGTTCTTCGCCTTCGTTCTCATCAGTTGTGATATGCCATTGTGGAATAGAGTCAGTCTTGTATCTGACTATTCCGAAGAAAAATTACCCTCTACGCGCAGCCCATGAGGCTGAACGAACGCAACACACATGTAGTTCTTGGTGACGAGAATGTAAGTTCCTGTCCTCGAGTCCTCATGAAATGATATCATCGCAAAGCTATGAACAGGATAAAGTTTTTTCGAAAAGAAAAAAAAAAAGCACGACCCAGTAGCCCGTGCAGTAACCCGCACTCTGCAGAGGCCGGGCTGTGTGACCACGCACTGCCCGGCCCAGCCCAGCGTCTGGCCAGTGAGACCCAGCGCTGGACTGGGGAAATTCAAAGGTCAAAGTCAACTGTCGGGTCGCAGGTACCGTACCCAAGTCCACGAACAGATACACACATGTGTTGTATGCAGGTACCGGGCCAAGACATCGGACCAAGGGAGAAACAGTTGCAGACCGATCCAGGCCGTCGCCGCATCGAAATCTTGACGGCACAGGACCACTGCACCGGGGCATTGACCCCGACTCAACGATAATTAAGGTTGACTCCTGGCTTGACATGATTCATTCTGTCGCGAGTCAAGGCTGACTCTACTTTGACGCGACGCTGACTTGTGATGTGCTGGCTAATTGCTAGCTGGACGCTGGCGCTGCTTGCTTGCTGGCATGGGGGCTGGCTTGCTCTTGTCTACAAGGTGCTGACGTGGCAGCGCCACRTGTCGTTGCTGACGTGGCTGCTGCCACGTAGDGTGTTGGTGACGTGGCTRTACCACGTGTTCATTCGCTGTTCAGGCTATCGTCGTCCGGAAGGAGGTCAGGGACTGTGGGGTTGAGATGACACGTACCTGCTTATTGAGATGACATTGCTGCTCCGTTGATGAAGAGAATGCTGATGTGTTACGTGGCACCTTGAGGAACTCCGATCTGTATCTGGATTGACCCTGCTGGAGAGGGGGCGACTCTGATTGGCCCGAAGGAGAAGTGGGCAACTTCTCTTCCACCCTCTAATTCTTGTCTTCCCCCTCTCTCTCTCTCTCGTCTATGTATGTATATACTCGGATACTGGAACAGATCTGCTCGACATTATTCATCAACAAGACTGCATTACTCGAGTTGCTTTGTCATTGAGACATTGGACTATTGCTGCACGAGCGCTGATGCTCGTGCGTTGCTGCGAACAGTATCTGGATGTCCAATGTGTGTTAACTTGACTGGGTTCATTGCAGATTGGTATCGGAGCAGTTCTTCCGTATCGCCGCGAGAAGGTGCATCGCGTGCGCACGTGCGCGGGCTGACGTGGCGGTACACGACGACGATTTTTATGGCCATCGTGCATACGCACGACCACGAGGAGGATCATCACGATCACAAAGGTGATCACTAAGAAGAACACCACGAGGAAGGAGCTTCATGACGCCGATCGTGACGAAGATCAAGATCACGTAGGTGATCACAACTGCGAGGAAGATCATAACGACGGATCTTGGACGCGCGCACGTGCGCTCGCCAAACTGACGACGACGCTGATGATCTTGACGATCGGGATCTTGATGATGATGTCGTAGAGGATCACGATCAAGACCACGATCACGAACGTGATCACGTAGAAGCCGATCGTAATCACAACAGTGAACGTGATCACGTCCATGAGGAGAATCAACATCACCACGACAAAAGGACATCACGACGACGAACGTGCTCACGATTATCGCGATCAAGACCCGGACGCGCGCTGCTGACGTGGCAGAAGAATAGAGAAGAGTGCGCGCACTGGTGAAAAGAAGATGATGACGTATTGAAGATGAAGAGAGATCTTGCTGACGTGGCGAAATTACATTGCGTTGACGAGATCTTGAGCAGGGACCCCGATTGCTGACGTGGCAGGGGGGGAATATTGCAACCACCTGTTGACGTGGCTTTACTTGTGAGGACCAGATTGGTTGACGTGGCACCCCTTCATTGATTGATAGATTGTAGGATGCTGATGTGGCAGGTGTTTATACTTGATGTGTTGGCATTACCGGGGTGTCACGTGATTAACACGTGTGTGCTTGGGTGGGAGGATCATTCTGACGACAGAGGCGGTACAACTAATTTGATAGCTGTAGTGCCAGCAGTCGCAACAGGGTGATTGTTGCTTTGATCAGGACTGACGCAGGGGATTATTGATGCTGACATATTGATTGCTGTTGATGTTGGCTTGTTTTCCCTGTGTCGTTTGTTTGTCCTGTGCTGGCATACTCGCCTGTGTGTATCTGGTCACTGTGTCCGGATCCGTACCTGCAAAAGCACGTCATCACATTGAGTTAGATAAATAAGAACAGCGAAGAAAAAGAAAAAGAAAAATAATTGAAAATATTCTGCAGTTATTTTTGTTGTCATTGACCTTGCTGTAATCTGCTATTTGGAATCTATGGGGCCACGAAATTAATTATTGTTTATTTCTGTTTATTGTGCGGTAGATACCCCACACTGAAATGTCTCAGGAAGAGACTCTTCAGACCCCAGCTGAGGGCCAGAGTGTTGAGCAGCTCCCTGACCCTCATACCAGGGCTCAGGTTGAGCAGAGACGACAACTGTTATCTGGACGTCTCAACCTTGTGGCCACTGAACTGCACGATGCCGGTGTAGAGGCTGAGTCACATGTGAGGGCCCAGTTTGATCTGCGGAAAGCCCAGGCAGACCTGGATGCACCTCAGACTGGCACCGACCTATTGAAGATACAGGAGTTCATTATCAACTGCCGTAAAGCACTGGATGCGCACATCTGTCAGCAGTTTGAAGACATAGCAAATGGCAGAAATGCCAAAAATGATGTGGTGGTCACGGAACAGACGATTGATGAGAACATCCACCAATTGAAAGAAGCTCTTAAAAAAGAGAAAACGCGCAAGGCGAAAATGTTAAAGAAGAAATAACAAGATGAACAGCAAGCAAAACGAGAACAAGAAGTCAGACAACATGTGGTAACTGTGGAAGGGGAAGCACAGGTTGTGGCGCTGAACCAACTGGTTGAGTACCTCGCTCATTTGGAAACAAGACTTGACCATTTTGAAACCAAGTTGAAAGAATTGACCGTAGGATTGAGGAATGTGACTAACTTGGTCAAAGGAAAGGAAAAAGAGGTTCGGAAGGAACAACTTGAGAAGAAACTGCTGAGTGATGCTATGAAAGATCTCAGGGTCGAAGTAAAGAAGGGGGAACCATTTGGGCCGACGCCACCATCAGGTCCCCCATCCAGTCCTCACCAATCAGGAGGAAAGAAAGGCAAAGAAAAGAAACCTGAGAAGCCAAAGAAGAAGGAAAAGGTAAAGATGAAATTACCTTTCACGTTCAATAATAAGAAGGATGAAAACTTATTACTGTGGATTGCAGAAATATAGACCTACGCCGGGACGACCCCCGTGGAAGAAGAATCACAGGTCGCCTTCTCCACGTCGTGTCTCAGAGGGGAGGCCAAAGAGTGGGTCCTGGCCGAAGCTAACGCAACCGGATTCGATGATATTGGTAAGTAGGCCGGTACGATGACCCTGAAACAGTTCCTGGACAAGATCCGGGAACGTTTCCTTGACAAGACAACGGTCGATAAGGCCTTCGATCAGCTCGCTACCATAGGTCAGAAACATTGGACATGTGGAAGCGTTGTCCCGTGAGGTCAACCGATTGCTGCAAGTACCAGGCTTAAATCTACAGGATGATCAAGTCTTGTATATTTATGTCCGGGTCTTACCTGAACCCATTAGATGTCAGTTAGTGGCCGAGTCAAAGTCAGGTCAGTACAAGTACTGGCAGTTTCGTGATTTGGCTCTCCAGAGAGAGCAAATGACTTCTCAAGTTAAATAGTCATATGCATCTGTGGTGAAATTTGGTGGTGCAGGTGCGAGATACGGTAAGCGAGTCCTTTGGCGCCAAAAGCGTCAGGACCACATGCTTGTCGTTTTCGACGACGACACAATGGAGCAGCTACCGTTAGAAGAAGAAGGATATCCTAGCAACAGTGAGTCCGGAAAGGGGGACGTCACTGCTGCCGTGGTCAACAAAGGAGGACCACGAGGTCCGTATCGAGGGAGGAAACCATGCTCGTTTCCTGTGCACCCAGGTATCACGACATTCAAGCCGTGGGAGAAAATGGAGATTGACCAAAAGACCTGGCAGGATAGGATGGACAATGCGCAGTGTTTAAAGTGTGGAAACGAGGGACACATTCGCCTAGGGAACTTGAGGAATTGCGCAAGCAACTTCAGGAATTAACTGACAAAGGATGGATTCGCCCTAGTTCCTCACTTTATGGAGCGCCTGTCTTATTTGTGTCCAAAAAGGAAGGTGAGTTGCGTCTATGCATTGACTATAGAGGGGTGAACTTCGTCACTGTGAAAAACGTTGAACCCCTACCACGAATTGGCGACTTGTTGGATCAGCTGCAGGGATGCAAGTACTTCAGCAAAATTAATCTGAAGTCGGGGTACCACCAAATCGAGGTGGCGCCTGAAGATCAACACAAGACTGCTTTTCGAACCAGGTATGGACACTACGAGTTTGTGGTCATGCTCTTTGGTTTGACGAATGCCCCTGCGACCTTCCAAAGGTCTATGAACGAATTGTTTCGATAGTGGTTGGATCAGTTTGTAATTGTATATCTCGATGACATCCTAGTATACAACAAAACGCTGGAGGATCACGAGAAACACTTCCGTCTTGTCTTGGGTAAGCTACGCGAAGGTAATTTTAAACTTTACCCAAAGAAGTCTGAGTTTGCAAAATTTGAACTGCTCTACTTAGGGCATATAGTTAACGAAGAAGGACTCAAACCAGAAGCGAAGAAAATTTCAGCGATTAGAGATTGGCCACAACCAAAGTCCATCACTCAGTTGAGGTCTTTCCTTGGGTTAGTCAGTTACTATAGGAAGTTTGTTAGAAACTTCTCCTTAGTTGTTGCTCCCATTAGAAGACTCCTGAAGAAAGGAACCATATGGTTGTGGGACAAGGACTTTGAGTCATCAATGAAGAAGTTAAAATATGCACGACTCTCTACCCTGTTCTTAAAATCCTTGACCCATCCCTTCCCTTTATTGTGACCACTGACGCAAGTGAGTATGAAAATGGTGCAGTTTTACAGCAGGACGATGGTAAGGGTTACCGACCTATTGAGTTTATGGCTGCCTACTCAGAAGGTCGTCGACTCCACTTACGAAAGGGAATTGTATGCACTTATCTGTACACTGAAATCCTAAAAACACTACTTGTGAGGGAGACACTTCACTGTCTACTCAGATTACTCGACACAGAAGTGGATAAAGACTCAATCAAGACTCTCTGACAAACTAGTACGATAGTCAGTTTTCCTCGACACCTTTGCCTTTGAGTTGAAGACAATCAACGGTAAGTCTAACGTTGTGGCAGATGCATTGTCTAGGAGAAGTGATTTATTTGGAACCATTGTTTCTTCCTTGGATATAGAAAATGATGTGCAAGAACAGATTCGACAAGGCTATGCTAATGATTCTATCTGGAAACCCATCATTGACCTTGTCACTTAGGATCCTGCCCTGTTACCCAAGTATAAGATAACAAATGGATTGCTTTTCTTGATAGACGAAACTGACCAACGGTTATGTATTCCTCATAAAGAAGAGATTAAAATTCTGCTGATTGGGGAATGTCATGACTTGGCAGGACATTTTGGGTTCAAGAAAACTTATGCAGAAGTAAGAGAACACTTCGATTGGAAAGGATTAAAGAAAGATGTACTAACTTATGTGCGTACTTGTCTAGTATGTCAAAGAAACAAACCACCACATGAGAACCCTCTAGGTCTACTAAGGCCCTTACCAATTCCCAGCGAACCAGGTGAGTCTATCTCCATAGACTTCATGAGTCTCGTGAAGAGTCGAAATGGCAAAAGTCAAGTGATGGTTGAAGTCGATCGTTTCTCTAAGTATGCAATGTTTATCCCTTTGCCTGCTGAAGCGAAAACTGAGCTTGTGATCCTGAAGTTTCGGATGCGATGGGTAACTGAGTATGGATTCCCATTGTCCATTGTATCTGACAGGGATGTGAGGTTCACAAGTATGCCATGGCAAAACCTGATGGAGACATACGACACTCGTTTGACCATGTCGTCAGGACGCCATCCTCAAACGAATGGGCAAAGCGAGCAAATGAACCGCTTGTGCCAACAGCTATTGCGAATGTATGTTAGGCCCGATCAGATTGATTGGGACGAGAACTTACCAAAAATAGCTAGTGCATACAACAGCAACATCCACACTCCAACCGACGCACTCCTAACGCACTACATGAAGGATGGAAGTTGCGACGTCCCATTGATGTATTAACCAGGGACCAATTTTTACGGCTGTCACCAGGGAACCCGTTAATATGTAGTTTTGTTCCATGAAAACATCCAGAAAGTTAAGAGAACCTAAAGAAAGCACAAGAACAGATGATTAACCAGGCCAACAAACATCAAAGACCTACTAACTTTCAAGTAGATGATATGGTTTGGGTAAAGTCTAATGAGTCCTCCTTGGAAGAAGATGTTTCACAAAAATTGCTGCCTATCTACTTTGGGCCCTGGGAAGTTCTCAAAGTAATTGGAGATGCAGAGGGACCGTCTTACAGAATTGATATTCCCCCGCATCTCAAAACCTACCGTGTATTCCATGCCTCTAAGTTGCTACCGTATGTTGAGGGAGATGAGTTTCCTAACAGGCCTTCTATGATTCCACCTTCGATGGACGAAAGTTATGAAGTAGATCGGATTGTAGACCATGGGTTCTTCTCCACCGGAAGGCGTGGACGACCGCAGAAGCAGTTCAAGGTGAGATTTAAGACTCAAAAACTATCCGAGGATCGGTGGTTCAGCAAACAACAACTCCTTGAAACTGCTCCTGACATTGTCTCTGCATATGAGCGTGGGTTGAAAGGTTAATTATTTCTGCGATGGAACTCGAAATTGGGTCGGCAGGAATGCAGTAACCCGCACTCTGCAGAGGCCGAGCTGTGTGACCACACACTACCCGGCCCAGCCCAGCGTCTGGCCAGTGAGACCCAGCGCTGGACTGGGGAAATTCAAAGGTCAAAGACAACTGTCGGGTCGCAGGTACCGTACCCAAGTCCACGAACAGATACACACATGTGTTGTATGCAGGTACCGAGCCAAGACATCGGACCAAGGGAGAAACAGTTGCAGACCGATCCAGGCCGTCGCCGCATCAAGATCTTAACGTCACAGGACCACTGCACTGGGGCATTGACCCCGAGTCAACGATATTTAAGGTTGACTCCTAGCTTGACATGATTCATTCTGTCGTGAGTCAAGGCTGACTCTACTTTGACGCGACGCTGACTTGTGATGTGCTGGCTAATTGCTAGCTGGACGCTGGCGTTCCTCAGCGGCGACACGCTGCTTGCTTGCTGGCGTGGGGGCTGGCTTTCTCTTGTCTACAAGGTGCTGACGTGGCAGCGCCACGTGTCGTTGCTGACGTGGCTGCTGCCACGTAGGGTGTTGGTGACATGGTTGTACCACGTGTTCATTCGCTGTTCAGGCTATCGTCGTCTGGAAGGAGGTCAGGGACTGTGGGGTTGAGATGACACGTACCTGCTTATTGAAATGACATTGTTGCTCCGTTGATGAAGAGAATGCTGATGTGTTACGTGGCACCTTGAGGAACTCAGATCTGTATCTGGATTGACGCTGCCGGAGAGGGGGCGACTCTGATTGGCCTCGAAGGAGAAGTGGGCAGCTTCTCTTCCACCCTCTAAGTCTTGTCTTCCCCCTCTCTCTCTCTCATCTATGTATGTATATACTCGGATACAGGAACAAATCTGCTCGACATTATTCATCAACAAGACTGGATTACTCGAGTTGCTTTGTCATTGAGACATTGGACTATTGCTGCACGAGCGTTGATGCTCGTGCGTTGCTGCGAACAATATCTGGATGTCCAATGTGTGTTATCTCGACTCGGTTCATTGCAGATTGGTATCGGAGCAGTTCTTCCGTATCGCCGCAAGAAGATGCATCGCGTGCGCACGTGCGCGCGCTGACGTGGCGGTACACGACGACGATTTTTACGACCATCGTGCATAAGCACGACCACGAGGAGGATCATCACGATCACAAAGGTGATCACTAAGAAGAACACCACGAGAAAGGAGCTTCATGATGCCGATTGTGACGAAGATCAAGATCACGTAGGTGATCACAACTGCGAGGAAGATCATAACGACGGATCTTGGACGCGAGCACGTGCGCTCGTCAATCTGACGACGACGCTGATGATCTTGATGATCGAGATCTTGATGACGATGTCGTAGAGGATCACGATCAAGACCACGATCACGAACGTAATCACGCTGAAGCCGATCGTAATCACAGTCGCCGTCCTCCTTGCTTACCCCTCCGAGGCAGCGAACTACAACTGCGTTCCTAGGATGGATCAGAACGCATATACTTCAATAAAATTTAATTGCAACTACAAGTACTTGAGTCAGTCACAATGCCAGAGCAAGTGCGACGAAGTAAAAGAAGGCAAATGTAAGGGCTTCGTTTATGCCGCCTACAACTGGTGGGAAGGCATTTATTGCTGCTTCCTCAAGTCTAAGATCAAGACGAAGAAGTGGGCATATCAAGCAGACCGCACAGTTTGCTACAAAGTGTGATGAAAGATGAGTGAGTCCCGCACACGACGATTTGGCTCGCTCAACCAAGGTACCTAGATATGTGGCGTCACGATAACGTACATTTACGACTCTGCTGATCAGAGCCGTCAGTCAAGCGTGGGCGTCACAAGCACACATACACACATACACACACAGACACACACAGAGAGAGAGAGAGAGAGAGAGAGAGAGAGAGAGAGAGAGAGAGAGAGAGAGAGAGAGAGAGAGAGAGAGAGAGAGAATCCGGAGATAAAAGGAAAATAAAACTTGGGGAAAGGAGACGATCTGAGCTCAGGGTGTGCCTCTGACTTTGCTTGAGTGGGAAAACATCAATAGGAAAAATAATAATAATGATAACGGATAAGGGTGGTCAACCCAGGTCTAACTCATCGCCGTCTCAAGTCCATGTGTTACGGGTGGGGATCGTCGACAATCATGTGTTCGTAATTACGACGTCGCGTTTGATGTGATCATTAACCGAATAGACCCAAAGCATGGAGCTATGCCTCATGAAGCTTCAATGAAGTATGCTTCAATGAAGTATCATGCGCGTAGCATGCCGGTTCTGTAATGGGAAAGAGTACTAGGAATCGGCCGACAGAAGAACTTCATTTTTCACGTTGACTGCTTTGTTGAAGTCTTTGCACCTGCTCTCCATAGGATGTAAGCCAGAGAAGGAGAAGAGTGATGTCATAATTGCTATGAGAACTCGTTGTTTGTGCCAGGTCCTGCTCTTTGTAATGTTATACTTGAACCTATGGCCACTGCAGCTTTGCATATCCTCTGTCTGTTCTGTTGAATTGATGCTGTTGTTAGTTGTAAGACCTTTTCTCCCCACCCATTCGCTATGGCTTCCCTTGTTGTTGATCTTTCTTGCTTTCCTCGTGCTGCCATTTGTAACCATGCCATCTTTGATCTTCACATTTTCCTTATGTTAACACATCTCTTGTACCATAAAACACAAAAAAACGCCTTCCTTCCTATTTTAAAGAAGTTTTGTTGAAAATTAGATAATCAGACCGGGGGGGGATTACAGTGACCCAAGAAGATAGCCCTCCAGTCCCAGGGCCATTCCAGGCTTGTCAATCTTTGCCATACATAATCCCATCGGTGCCATAATAAGATTGCTCTTGGGCATTGCAAAAAAAACGTGTTGAATTGTTTCTCTAATTTTCCTACCGGGAAAAGCCTGAACAGTGAACACATGAATGGCACCACGGTACACTCTAAACCTCTTTGTTCTAGTCTAGAGCAGTCTATCAACCAAGCATTAGTTGGTAAACATCTATGATTTATTTGCCATTGCAATGATGCAAACTTTAAAGATCTTTATTGAGTCCCTGATGCCACTTGACTGGTTTGAGTCCTTATAGATGTTGAGATCTGCGTAGCACCCCGTTCGCGTTCGCCTGTGAGCTCACGCAAACAGGCTCCGAAAAACAGCGAACCCAAAAGTAATTTTTTTTTTTTTTTTTTTTTATATATATAGGGGTGGGGGGGGCATAGGTGGTGTTCCCGAACCCCCTCGATATCTGGAGATCCATCATCTCTGCACTGGTGCTGCCCCCCACCAGATCCACCCCATCCCCCCCGCACCCCCCCGACAGAATGTCTGTCACAGTCTGTGTGTGCTGCCCCCTACCAGCCACACATATGTGACAGACTGTCTTTCACAGTCTGTCACAGCCAGTCTGTTGGGCAGCACACACAGACTGTGACAGAGTCTGTCACATATGTGTGGCACACATATCTGTGACAGACAGTCTGTTGGGCAGCACACACAAACTGTGCCCAACAGACATTGCAGCACACAGACATTGCAACACACAGGCTGGTGGTGTGACAGAGTTTGTCACAGTCTGTCACAGTTCTGTCACAGTCTGTCATAGTCTGGTGGGCAGCACACACAGAATGTGACAGAGTCTGTGTGCCCCCTACCTGACAGACTCTGTCACAGTCTGTGCTGCCCACCACATTGTGGCAGACAATCTGTCACATAGACTGTGACAGACTGTTTGACACTCACACACACACACACACACATACTTACATTTTTTATATATAATAATAAAATAATATCAAATGTCTACATACATATATACTGATATATTTACGTATATATGCGTACAAAAAGAAAAAAATGTTTAGGAAATTTTCACGTGGGAATACATATATATACAGGGTTACCAGCCCGTACGTACGGAGGCCCCTGGGCGGACCTTCGTACGTTTGAGCGTTCGGGGTCCCGTACGGGGTCCGAACCCGATGGCGTTCCGCCCCCGCCAAAAATTATTTCGGGGCCTAAAAATGATTTTTTTTTCCTGAATTTTTTTTATGAGTTCTGTATGACGTGAGGTACACGCCTATAGAGTTTCAAGTCATTTGGCTTAGCCAAATAAGAATTAAAAACTTCCAAAGATGGTAAATAAGATGCCACCACCCCCTAAACTGCCATGCCTTGTTTTTCCAGCCTTCCAACGACAGTATAACGAACGACGACGAAAAATGTTCTCAGGGGCATAAAACGCACCCCTGACGGGCTGCGAACAGACAGAAACAAAACAATTACGTGAAAAGTTGCATTATATGAAACTCCATGAGTTATTTGGCAGTCCAATAATACCACCTACAGACAAATAATGTGTGTGTTCCTAAGGCCTGTTTTGAGTCAGAGGAAGGGGTAAAAGCCAGGAGGGGTAGAAGTTMAGAGGGATAGTACATCATTCACTGCCAGGGGAACATAATTTTCGACAAACAAGAAGCAATGAARGTCTTTAACAAACTGACAGGGAAACCTTGAGGTTCATSAAAGTACCTTGACCAATCACATTGCAAAACCGAAAGGAGATCTTCACAGAAAGTGGAGAAGTCCTGGGGTACCCCCCATGCACCGAGGGCACGGGCGGGCGGGCCAGGATTTTCGCGCGGTGAGTCGCGAACCGTGAAAGAAGATCTCAGCCATTCGGTGATGCGTTGCAGGTACGGAGATCGGAGCGCCGCCGCAAAGCCGCACAAAAGGCAGAGAGGAGACAGAGGTGCGGATCCGGATCGGCCAGGAATAGAAATAGCAGAATGTCCCCGGCTGCCTGGTTCCGATCCTGCAGGCGCAATAGCCCACGAAAAGCCCTGCTCCTTCAGTTTGGCCATATTTCGGCCACCCCTATACGAGGTTCCAGCGATAAATTCCGAAGGCGAGGCCTCCTTAGGTCCAGACAAGACTGCTAGGCTTGGGAGTTGTCAAGGGCCATCCTTGTTGCTACCTGAATATCATCCACCCCTATACGGGGTACCAACCTCACGAACTGCTGCTGAAGATGAGGCCTCCCCAGGCCTTGAAAAGACTGTTGAGCCTGGAATTTCCAAGGGGCGTCCTTATTGTTACCGAAGCATCTACTAGACCCACACCCTGAACCTGGTCCCCACTTGGAGCTAGATTCAAGAATGATTCCTGTCACATCGCCTGGTCTGTCTGCAGACCCCGAGTAAGTGACGGCGTCCTTCTGACAAATCTTCCCGTCTYCAAGGTCACGGGCCGTTTTTAATGAAATTGTAATATTATTTGCAATTGCTGGCAGCCAATGGGCTTCTAAAATCTACGCCTTCTATAATACATTTTTTGTGAATTTCTGCTATMTTTATATTTAGCATCATAACCACAAATAAAAATARAACAGCAATAACTCCTACATAAACAACTAAAAAAATCATAGSAAAAAAATCAAGACCTTCGGCCTCCTGAAAGGTCGGAGGCCGAGTATTTTCGAACCGACAAAGGTACTAGTGGYTTACGAGAGCTGCCCGCCAAATGYCGAATTCTTTGTCTTTTGTTTCCAGAAAGAAACAGGTCTAAAAGAAACACACAATTGCGGGGACCTCTAGAGGTTCCGACAAAATACGTGGAGGTCCCCGCAAAATAGGTAACCCCGCAACTGTCCAAACCGCTGACATTTGCGTGCCCATTTGAGTGAAAATGCAAAATACGTAGCCCTTGTGACCAAAAAAATCACCTACAATAGGAGGATTAATACCGGACTGGGGGGGGACTATGCGGGAAGCTAGCGCCGTTGCGCTCTGCTCCCGTGACGCGAGCGACAGTCTTTAGGTCTAGCCATAGCCACGCTGCGGTGCCACATGYATAGYCSGGCAGAGCTTAACCCCATGCCGYGGAGTACACAGCACAGGGAAGGGGGATCTTGCAACGGTCCAGCTACACAGGATAGCTCGAGCAACARAGACACTAGCTTGTCCAGGGCTGAGAGGAGGGAGTGGGCAGGCCCTCTGAGGAGGAGAGGCAGGCAACATGRGGTTTTCAMAYAGGAGCTGTGGAGCAGAACGACAGACAGGTGGCAGCATTGAAGACGGTGACATCATGAACACGCCGAACACTTCTGAACCGAAGAACGCTGAACGCGTCCTTCCCATGGAAAACTTTGAAACACAAAGAGAGGAGAACAAGGATAGCATACAAGATCGTGAATGGAGGAGCTTCGAAGGAGCAATACTCAACTTTGTGGGAGCTAGGTCCTTGTCACCTTGTGTAAAAGACACGCGCGCGCGTGTGTGTGTGTGTGT
>BFEA01001183.1:117224-129594 GCA_003427395.1 Chara braunii
CTTGCAGTTTCTATCTTGTCTTTGCCCAAGCTTACAGTGGACTGTTATTTCTGCGAATTCTGAACAGTGCAGCGGTCACAGGCGCTGTTGTCTCTAACCTTTTTTACTTCTTCTGCCTAGATACACGCTACTTGAATGTTTTCCTTCCTATGTTGGCTTAGCTTACCAGTGTTACCACTAAGTTCCGGCTGCAACACCACAACAGTACGGCCACAGGTAAGTAGCAGGCCCAAGCTCCTTTCCAGCATACAAGTACCCTGGCGGGTCACACACACACACACACACACTCTAAGCCATCATGCACTAAGACAAACACACGGAAACTCAGGAATCATGCACACACATGTACTTAGAAATCTCAGCAGAATGCGGGAATCTCAGCTCACACAATCCAGTGGCAAAACTGAAAAAAACAGCAGAGTTCTCAGTCTGTGATTTTGCAGGGCATTACATATTATGCATTGTATGTCTACATGCATGATTTTATCATTATTTTTACTGCTGTATGAATGTATTATGAGGATCGGAACCCCTCGGCATGGCTCCAAGTCCCTTTGTGCGGTACTAAGGGAAGGCGGGGCTGGATTTTTAATTCAGCCTGAAAGCAGAGGGGCCCCCAGAGARAAAGGGGCCCGCGAGTTATTTGCACAGCGCTCCCCGTGGATGGTTGAGCCTCGCGGCATCTTCAACCACCGGGTAGAGCCCGGCAGTTGAAGATGCTGTCAGCGGACTGGCAGCAACGCTACCGGGCCAATCCAACTGCAAAGCGGCAAAGGTAACTGCACCTAAYGGTAATGCAAGGCTGCAARCGGACTGGCAGCAAAGCAACATCACAGCTCTGCAGCAGCACCAAAACTACACGTCACACAAACAAACTGCACGGGAAGACAAGGCACGCGGATGGGCAGCAAGGCAAAACCGCACCAAAGCACAAGGCAATACCAGCAAATCAGCCAACCTACATGGCAAACACACCAGCTTCAGCGAAAGACATGGGGAGCAAGCAGGATGGGCAGCCGGGCAGCAGAGGAGTGCGGACTAGGCAATCTGCACATCTAACACAGACCAAAGCAACCCATCACTTATTTACACAACTGGAACCCTGCAGACTGTTCACTCCCACCACCTGCTGAGCCAGGAAGCCACTCTGACGGCCATCTACCACCACCCATATGCCATATGCATCACAGACATCACAGACATCACAGACATCACAGACATCACAGACAGAGGGGGACCCCTAAGAGTCCTGCAGGCAGTCGAAGCAGCCGACCAATGACTGTTTAGCACTTCGTGGAGGTGCTCACTCAGACAAACAGATTCTGAAAGTACTGGGAAAATCAAGAAAGACGAAATACGTACCTAAAAAGATTGTGCGTTGTTAAAGCCCCCCGAATTCTCTCTCTCATTTCCTCCGCAAATCATAACACACCATCCATAACGAAAAGTATAGATAGACAATACAATAGAAAATGCAAGGTTGTGGTTCYGAGCCAAGTGCCCACACACCTGTCCACTTGCACATATACATATATACATATATTTATTTCATAATCCATAAAAGTGTGGAGGGCAAAATGCAACTCACCTAAGACAGAGGACTCCATCAGCAAGAAAGCAGCGACCCCATCCGCCATAGGTCCGAAAATACTTGGAGAGCCCTCCACGTTGACCCACAAAACTACAGACTTAATTAAACAAACCCAACAGCACAACACACAAGGCTCCACTAACAACAAAGCATCGACCACACATGCCRATGGTCTAAGAGAGTTGTAGAGCCCTCTGCGACGGCCTACAACTCCACCACAAATCAGAAATACACCACAGGACCTGTACGCAACATCAAGAGTGCCCTGAACCTCCCCCTGACGCAGAACCTCTGCAGAATAGGATGATGTCCTAGAGGCTAGTGCTACAGCAMGGCCTGTGCAAGAACTATGCCAAATTCCAAAAGATTGCCATGCGACACCAGGAGCGCTACTGCTTAAAACACCTTAGAAGGCACCYCATTCTTCGATGTGCTCCGAAAGAGCAGCCTGCGGGAATGACACCCACAACAAACACTCTCTAGGCATCCTTGCAGAGATATTGTGGCCAAAACCCCAAACTCCCACCGGAGAAAAAAATTGTGGCCACCCACAGACATTACTTCATCGACAAGACAGCCCATGCTACAAAGCAAGGAAACAAATTAGTTGTACTTTATCAGCCACAGGACCTCCTCCATGCACTCACGGAATCCGATTYGAATCCGAGTCTCTTAAGCACTACAGCCATGACACGGTGTACAAAAGTGGATCCATGCCGGTCGTGATATCCACCCCACCCCTGCATGGCTGTAGTGTCCTTCAACTCACRCACACACACACACACAACACCACACAAGGCATCCGCCACACAGGCAGTAGTCAAYGGATATCTCATCCAGCACAACTGCTTATCCAACGGTTTTATCCACGGGCCACCACATCCAGGTATATTTTCCGGGCTGGTTACCCGGTTGAAGTACAGTCTGTACTTTATCAGCCACAGGACCTCCTCCGTGCACGCACGGATTCGAACCAGCACCCTCAGCCTCAAGAGCCGAGTCTCTTAACCACTACAGCCATGACACGGTGTATAAAAAACCAAACCAACAAAAGACATCCATCTACACTGATTCCACTGTGTGTGTGTGTGTGTGTGTGTGTGTCTCGTTACAGACTGTGAACAGAACAAGCCCTTTTCCACACAGATGCGTTGATCCAAGATTGGAAGAGCCTAACCTAATAGTATTATAAGTGGTTAAGAAAAAACCATAGTTATGTTCTGATGAAACAGCTGTTTGATTGTTGTATTTTGAAATCTTCCAAGGTCCACCTCGTCTGTGTACGTATGGCATTGCATGGGATGCATACACACTGAGTAACATATTCAATGCGCCCTGAGGAATTAAATGGCCATTAAACCCCGTTGAACCCCCGGTGAGCCGGGTTGAATGCCAGTCGAATACAAAATGGGGGTCTTCCGGGCGGTTTCGAAGCAACGCGGTCGGTCCCCRGGGCATCGGACGTACAGGCGACCAAGCCCCCGCACTTGGAATTATTATAATTTTTTTTTTTTGTCGAACCCCCCCCTACCCCCCTTTATAAACCCCCCTCGCCCCACCAGAAACATTAAACCCCGCCGCTGCACCCCGCGCCTCCTCCGCCCCGACAACGTCCTCTGGCACCCGACAGCCCCCACACCCGAGATGTCTAGGTCACGCCCATGGCTTGACCACGMCCGAAATGTCTAGGCCACGCCTGTGGCTGGACCACGGCCGAGATGTCTAGGCCACGCCCACGGGAAAACCACGGGTAGCAGTACCGGKACCTCCCGTTTTCGCAATTGCTAAACTGGCAGGCCGTCGAAGGCATCATTTACTGTTTTTCTTGCAGTTTCGAAGCTTTCGTCCCAAACTTGCAGTGTACTGTTATTTCTGCGAATTMGGTACTCTCCACCAGTCACAGGSGCAGTTGTCTAACTGCACGGGTGACTGCTGCACAGTTCCGGATTCGCASGAATAACAGGGCACTGCGGTTCTGGACCAAGGGAAGTTAGAAACTGCAAAAACAGAAAGAACAGCTTTGTGCACTTCTAGCCGTTGGAAGTTCGGAACTGGCAAAATCAGGCGGCCACTTGTGTGTGTGTCTGCTTTCTTTTTTTTTTTTTGCGCCTGCGACTCGTTTTTTTTTTTTTCTGTGCCTGCAACTTTTTTTTCCCCCCCCTACGCCTGCGATTTTTTTTATTTTTTTTCCTGCGCTTGCAGCATTTTTTTATTTTCTTTTCGCGCCTGCTGCAGTTTTTATTTTCTTTTCGCGCCTGCTGCACTCCGTAGGTAACTGAAGAAGATTCGAGACCCAAGGGAGGCCTTCTAGTGCTTGGTTTTGGTTTTGCCTTTGTCCCTGGGATTTTTCATTTTTCGTTTGTCATTTTTGGTGGTTTGTCGCGGCGCGGGAAGACGGGTAGCTCCCGTGACCGAGGGGCAGTCCCACCTCAGTAGAGGGGTACTTGCCGGTCTTACTTTTTCGACCAGGACTATAAATTTGTAGACGATAGTTGTGTTTGACCTCTCGGGTTYCCACGGGGATTGTCGACTGTGACGACGGGAGACCGTCACCCTGGGTGGTGTGTGGAAAAGCGGTAGGTTTTTGGGCGTGAAGGGTTGAGAAGTGGTAGCCCTTGGTTTGCATCACTTTGTCTACTGTCACTTCGGTGACCGTGTGTATAGTCTCACTGTGTGCTCTCACCTGTGTGTCTACACAGACTACACTCACACGTGTTCTCATTCACGTGTCTGCACTCTGTGTACTACCATGGATGAACCAACACAATCTAGGCCACGGCCAAGGTGCTTATGCCACGGCAGAGGTGTCTAGGCCAAGAGGTGTCTAGGCCACACCCGTGGCTGGGCCATGGCCGAGATGTCTTGGCCACACCATGGCCGACCACAGCTGAGATGTCTAGGCCACGCGCATGGCTGGACCACGGCCGAGATGCCATGCGCATGGCTGGGCCACGGCCAAGGTGCCACACCCCTGAGGAAACGACTGGTACGGATACGGGTACCTCCCATTTTTTGCCAATTGTTGAACTGGCAGGACCGGTACCTATGGGTACCTGTTTTTTTTGCAGTTTCTAACTACACTGCATTCAGGTTCCAGGCAGCTGTTATTCCTGCGAATTTGGAACTCTGTGGCGGTCACAGGCGCAGTTGTCTCAAAAGGAAAAGATAAGGAAAGCTTGTCAGATGCCCGCCAAAGATTGGCATTCAGCAAAAGACCCTAAGCTTCTGAGAGTTGTAGGAATCAGATTCTGCTGAACATTCAAGGGAAAGATTGGATAGGGCCAAAAAGAAAAAAGGAAAAGATTGGTGGGGGCATATTTTCCATATGCCCCTACCCTTTCTGAGTAACAAAGCTGAGATCTGTGTTAAATCACCACCACGTTTCACAGCCAGTTTTTCAGAGTGGTGGCGTGCATGCTGCCCSAACTCTCTATAAGTACGGGGCACCGTTTTGCGGTTYATTGTTCCTCTGATGGCATCTGAATTCCTCAGACGGCATCTRGATTCAAATTTGGGGGTGTATTTCAACAGTTCGTAGGTGTGGTTACTGAATTTCTCGCCACAAGACCTTCCGCGTCTTTGCACTGTTYGCAGACTGAATGTTCTCAGCTGAAAACTCCACGGACKTTAGACTGCCAAGTGTCCCTGTTTCAGAGTGTCAAGTTTTTGCACTCGCTCTACTTTTYTTTTGAGGGGGGCAAGTACCTTGGAGTCACACCGGACGTTCAGAATAGGCGACTTCAGCAGTTCCTCGAAATGGAATGGAGCAAAAAAGGCGACCCTAAATCTGCCAAGCACCACTGCGGGTAATGACTGGCGCAGGTTTAGATCCACACTAAAGTAACTGTTGCACATTTCGGAACTCACACCATGGCACCGGCGCCACTTTGTCTTTTCTTGCATATTTTAAACTTAAAGTGTGTCACAGCCACAGTTTCCCCCTTTTTTTAAATCTACTCTGCTCTCAATCTATCTATGTACTCATCTATCTCATCTATCTCATCTATCTCACTAGTCTATGTAAAGGGAAACCCCAAAGAGAAGGTGTGACGGACCTGCCGGGATGGCAGTCCGTCAGGATCAAGAGCAAGGGGATGAGGATGAGGGAGATGGAGATGGAGCTGGAAGGGACAGTGCAGCTCCGTCGCAGACTCAACACGCACACACTCCAAACTGTGCAAGTGAAGAATGAATGGAAAAACAGAGTGCAGCTGGGGTATACCCCCAGCGTACTGACTAGACCGGACTGGACTGGCCTGGTACCTACAGTGGTATCGGGCAGGACTGGACTGGACAGAATAACACATGGCCTATGGGGTCAGGCCACGGCCTGGTCCCCACAGGCCGAACAGGCAAAATAGCCAGATAGCCCTGGCTCTAGGTCAGGCCAGCCAGAGGCACGCTGCAGAAGGTGGTCAGTTCTGGCATCAAGAGGGAAACATCCAACAGTGGTAATGGAACCTGGAATATCCAGACCCTCTTCTTATTTTTTTCCTTTTTTCTAACATCAGGTGGGCGTGCGAGCAGTGTTGATATGAGCAACCACCACTAGCATCCCTATTTTTTTTCCATTTTTTTTAATAAAGAAACTTTGAATATGGGGCACCACTTGGGGAGGTGGTAGGAGCATCCCCCCCAGCGTGGCTCCCAGTTGAAGGGCTCCATCTATTAATGGGGAACTGCACCTGCTGGAAAACGGGTCCAGCGTCCCTTTGCAGTTCAGAAAGATGGGGCTTCACGATGCTAACACCACAAGCATCCCTGGTCTGGCGGTTCCATTTTATTAGGAGGGAGCTCCACCAGCTGGAAGACCGATAAACCTAGGAAAGCTCGGCCATGCATGGGCCGGGAAATCCAGATAAACCGCCAGTATTTCCTGAAAGCTCGGCCATGCATGGGCCGGGACTCCCTCAGGTTGAGTTCTGAGATCCACGGCTTCACTTGCCTTTCTTCTTTGGTTGCATCTGGATTCGAACTGGACCAGGTGTGCATTTGAAGTACTTCAACAGTTTATGGGTGTACCAGCAGAGTTTGTTCCCACAAGACCTTCCCATGTCTTTGCACTTTTCTCAATTGAAAACCCTATGCACCACAGACTGCCAAGTGTCCTTGTTTCAGAGCCTTAAGTTTTTGCACTCTCTCTATTTCCAAGATTCGAACGGGACATCGACACCGAAGGAGAAATTATGTGGTCAGTTTTGCCATCCAGAGGGAGACAAGCAGCAGGATTTTCAAAACCTGGAGTATCCAGATCCTAATAGTCACGAAATCCAGATAAACCAAACATGAACAGAACTGCAGGAAAATCAATCTTCGTCAGTACCTCCAGAAAGTTCGGCCGGCGAGGTGGACGCCATGTGATGAACCAGCCTGGCAGACATGGATAAATTCATCCTTTTTTTTTTCTTTTTTTTTTAACGCCCCCTACAGTGTTAGTGGTGCTGATAAGAGCAGACACCGCTACCACCCGGGAGACGGCTCCATCTATTGGTGGGGAGCATCACCTGCTGAAAAGCGGGTCCAGCGTCCCTTTTACATCAGATCAATCATGCAGAGTGTTCCTGCCAGCATTGATTGCCCTGGGATACAGGGGATTGACTGAGCAGGCATTTCGGGGCAAGGGAGGGACCTCTTCACCTTGAGAACGGCGCAGAATACTAAAACTCTCATTCTGGTTCCTCCCTCCCCCCACCCTACTTCTTGAGACCAGAGATACCTGAAATACCTGAATTTGCAGCATGTCAGGAAAAGAAACATTGTGGGGAAACCCTGCCAGCATTGATTGCATTGCTTGCTCTGGCACCCACTGTAACACACTAGTTCCTCCATCCCCCCACCAGCCCCAATCTGAACTGTCACTTCCCCAGTACTGTGCTTTTTTGAGACCATATCAGAGAATGATCAGAGACAGTGTGGGGGGGTTCCAATCGTGTGAGGGGAGGGTATAATCGCTAACCATCTTTTCCTGTTCCACCCCCTTCCCCAGTCCCTCGTTCTGCAGGTTGGTCCCACTACGAACCTCCTCCTCCGTACCACTGTTCTCCCACCATGGCTAAAGCTGGTGGCGGGAAAGGATCTGGAAAATCTGAGGCAGGCCGCCATGGTACATCTGGGCAAACATTTATCCACTCCTGAAACTGAAGCTGATAGTTCCTGTTGTCATCTCCCACCATTTCCCCCTCCCCCTCTCTTTCCCCTTCCCCTACCCAATAGATTTTTGCAATAGGATTCCCCAGGGTCCCTCCCAGCCAGTCTTTGCTGAATTGTTGAATATATTTTTTTATTTCTGTTTTTACGTGCAGGGATGATAATTTCTCCTTCATTTTTTCCCATTTAATAGTGATTTCGGCTTGCACCTGCAGTCTGATTTCCTCCTGCAACACATGGCCATCCAATCTTACCTCCTCCATCTCATACACACACCGTCTTCTCCGTAGCGCCCAGAGTACCGCCCTTCTCCCTAATTGAAATATATTATCCTCAAAGGTGGTAGTTTGCTCCGGGTGCCATGCTTCGCACAACAGTGCCCTCCAATCCTAGGTGTCGTGACAGCCAGTCTCAGGGCTGTACCAATGTGTGCACAGACAAACTCTTTTGAAGTACTGGTGGTTTAATTATTGAAACCCAATAACACGGACAAGAAAAGGACAGGGCCTGTGGTGAATGTCAGGTACAGCTCAACTATAATGTCTTTGTTTAATGAAGAGCATGTCTGTAGCTCAAGGGGTCCTTGGAGCTATAGACAGGGTTTCAAAGGGTCCGACCTGGTCAAAGTATTTCATTTTGTTAATTCAGTCAACAGTTGTTTGTATTGTCACTCTCTACATCAAACTTTTGTTTGAAATTGAGTTCGCTAGAGATGTCGAAGACATGAATGGCGTCATTCCATTGCCGCGTCCTAAGACGAATGTGAAAACATCGGTAGGACACGTGCTAAAACTAAATGTATAACGGGACGCTGGACACATGCTGGAACGGTCCAGCAGGTGTCGCTGGCCGCCAATAGACTGGAGCAACCAGAAAGCCCACTAGGGGGGAGGTGCTCTTACCACCTCTTCTAGTGGGGGGACTGCCAGGACTGGGACCATTCAAACGAAAAAAAAAGGGCCAAGTACGTTCATGTCAGTGATGTCACCTTTGAGTATCGAAGGAGCAAAGAAAACACGCGTCGCCAAAGAAAACCACGTCGAGTTTGAAAAGGCAACGGAAGTACTGACGGCCGTGATGTCAGACCGGGTATCATATTTACAGGGGTCGGCCGTGGTGTCAGAGGGGAAAAGGGAAGAAAGAAAAAATGCCCAACGGATACTTTTGGACTTTGGACAGAAATTGCTCATTTCAAATTGGCGCATGGTTTCTTTGCGAGCACGAGTTCTTTTACCTTTTGTCTATGGTCTCAAAACATGCCACCTCCGCCGTCATTTCAAAAGAAAAAGGACATGTCCTACAAACTGTAGTATTCTGCAGCCATGTCTATGAAATAGGGCCTCGCCACACTGCTCCCGAAAATGGCTGTTTTCGGGAGTGCAGTGCCCCCACACGAGCTACCGAATTTGATCTGTCAGATTGAATTCAGGAGATGTCAGAGTGTGCCACTGGCTCCCATGGCACTCCCGAATCCACAGCCTGCAAAGCTGCAATGTCGGGAGAGCCCCGGAGGTTCTTCGAGTTTCATCCCAGACTCGGGAGTGGAGCTCAAAGGGACAAACTGTCACAAACAGACTTCTGTCAGACTGCTTCACACTGAAAGTGTAGGGAGGTGGCAACTGTCATTTTCGGACAGTCACTTGAAGAGTGACCCGTTCGAGAATGCACTTTCGCGCAAGGCATTTCCGAGCGGGATCTCACGTTGGGGAGCACTCCCAAAGTTTTTTGCGTGCACTCGGTGCACTTGGGACTGGTGTGCCGAGGCCCATATTACTCTGGGGACCTCACAAGGAGACCTCAACCTGCAGACTTCGAAGTTCAAACTGTAGGAATTAACTCTTTGGACATGCTGCAAAATTGAATGAGTGGTGCAGCCCAGTTGGCTAAGAGCCAGATCCCACTGGCAAAGAGGATTGGACTGAGTGTCTAAATCTGGAGGAGTTTGTGGCGAGGTGCAGAAAATTGTGATTGATCTGCTTTTCTGCATCTCTGCATGGAACACCTCCAGATTCAGACACTTATTCCAATTGTCCTTGTCAGTGGGATCTGGGCCTAAACCACCACTACTTCCACAATTTTTGGAGAGTCCCACGTAGGAGGCACTACAGGAGTGCCCAAATTCATCTGACTAGAGACGTCTCTACTCCTTTTGCCGCTGTTAATAGCTGGGCCAAGTACTTGTGGTTTAATTAGCATGGCTCCAAGTACTGATGGTTTAATTAGCATGGCCCCTTTGCAAGGATGACATGCATAAATAGAAAAATGGTCCAATTTTTGTTTATAATCACAACAAAAAAGAAAATCAAACAAGCAAACATAAACTTTTCCTTTTTCCTCTATATGACAAGCTAGCTTCTCGATTTATGTGTGTCATCCTTGCGCAGGGGCCATGCTAATCTTCTCCGTATCGTTCCAATTGTAACGGATGTCCCGAAGGACATGACAAGCTAGCTTCTGACAGGTCCTAGAACACGATTTCTACGACTCACTTACCAAAATTTTAACTGGTTTAGAGGGAAGTAGTCAGGAAAATTATCGGGGATGGGTCTAGCAGAACCTATTGTTCTCAGGAAACACTGTTTTCTGCAGCTCTAGATTTTTTTAATCTGACAAAAAAAGTGGCCCTCTAGAAAAAGGGCCTCATTCTACACCATTGAACTCAAGGGTCCACGGGAAATTCTTCGTTCCACCCCTCCCTAATGGCCCCACCGTAATGTTTTCACTTTCCTGCTCTCAAGTGTGCATACTTGAAATTCAATTGCCGCTGGGGCAAAATCGCACTTGAACTCAAGGTACCTGGCGGAGGTCCCTTGAGTTCAAGTGCCAGTGGATACTGGCAGCACTCCCAAGTGGGGCTTTCTTTTTCTTTTTGTTTTTCTTTTTGTTTTTGTTTTTCTTTTTTTTTTCCAGCAGGCAATCCCTTGGAGTCCAGGATTGGTCAGCAAGCGGTGGAGTTCGGTTTCAAGTGGGTGCAGGATGTTCAAGGGTTTCTTCAAGTGTACATGGAACCATAAATAGAGGTACAGTGTGTAAATTAATGACAATTTCTCGGTTAGTGTGCACTTGAAACTCAAGTATTTTCAAGTGGTGTAGAAGGAGGCTCAAAGAACTGAGCCAGCTATGCCTGTGGCCAGAAATAAGTTTGGAATACGCAAAAATGAACAGGTACTCGCAGCGCAGGTCACTCGCGTGCAAAGCACAGAAAGGAAATACAAGCAACACAACCGTCTCTGTTGCGTTGTGATGCCATTTTTACAGGGCCGCCCGTGTTGTTCAGAGGGCCGGAGTGCAGAAAGGACAAAAAAAAAACAGCTATTTTTGCTTATTCCAAACTGCGGCCGGGACAAAACTGCATTTATTGCTCTTTTCTGCCTATTTGAACTTGAAACCGTGACTCAGACATAGTTGTTTCGAAAATAATTCTATCCACTGGCGGACTAAATTGCCCACTGGCTCAGAGACTCTGCTTCGCAGCTTCAGAACCTCATGTTCTCTCTCTCTCTCTCTCTCTCTCTCTCTCTCTCTCTCTCTCTCTCTCTCTCTCTCTCTCTCTTGCACACACAGACAACTAGTCGCTCGGTCCTCTCGCTGAGGGAGTTGATCAATTCCGCCTTGGAGGGGTTGCGGGGAACTTGCGGATGTCACATTCAGCAAAGTAACTTTTGCAGTGGTCAAGGTATCCAGCTGTTGCAAGAAATTTCACTGGTTCATCTTTGAGTGCCGGGACTGGTGAGTCTGGTGGATCCCTGGATCCTATACAGACAGAAAGCAGGCATTGAATTTCACCCATGTCACATCCCTCCAAGTAGAGCGTCTCAGACAAGAGTCCACGTCATTAGTGATTTCCTACACCGTCATCTTGTGAAATTGATGAACAGTTGCTGCCATGTATGCCACGCCAGCGTCGCCAGGAACATAACATTTTTGTTCTTTGAAGTTGTTCTCTATTGAACCGACCAGACCCGGTTACCTCATAACTTTTCTATTGTGGGATTCTGATTCTTGTCTGTGTTTCAACAGTTCATGAACCTCATGGGTGTACCAACTGAGGTCGGCCCATTTCTTCTTCTCTTTTTGTGATGCGGCAAAGTTATAAGACCTCCCCGCGAAGAAACCTTTGTATTCATTTCCCCCCAACGGGGGCAGAGGTCCCGCAGGCCCCAAAATGACTTTTGGTGTCATTTTTGCACCCTTTCCTGCAATTTTTGCAAAGCAGGCGTTAGTGGCCCAGCTAGGGTGCAAAAATGACACAAAAAGTCACACACACAGACATTATTTCTTCTGTAATATGGGACGCTGGACCCGTTTTCCAGCAGGTGGTGCTCCCCACCAATAGATGGAGCCTCTCCCTAGGTGTTAGTGGTGTCTGCCCTTATCAGCAGCACTAACACTGGCGGGGGCGTTTTTTTTTTTAAAAAGGGACCTGCCACAATTTTTGCCCTGTTTGGGGGGGAAACGAATACAAAGGTTTTGTCACGGGGAGGTTTTATAACTTTTCCCGGTACGGGAAAAGTTATACATTCCCCCCGCGAGAAAAGAAGTTTGTACTCGTTTACCCCCCCGAACTGTCAGAGGCCCCGAAAGGCTCAAGGCGTGGGGGGAATCCCTAACTTTTGCCACCAGCTTTCGGGG
>BFEA01001184.1:11796-28468 GCA_003427395.1 Chara braunii
ACACACACACACACACACACACACACATGCGGCCCCCAGCCCACCCCCCTGTGCCAAAACCCACCTGCGCAAACGCGTCAAACACGTTTACCTGCGTTCAGTGAACACGCGTTCACCGCGTTCAAAACCTGAACGCGAAACGCGCGTTCAATGAATGTGCGGTAACACAGCTCACAGCCCCGGGTAGAGAACAGGCTCACAGCCCCCGGTAAAGAGCCTAAGAGAGGTGGACCAGCCATATTATTTGTATACCCACCTAGCGCTTATCACGGACATACTCCGGCAAATGACAACAGCAGGAACAGAGTCAAGAGACAAGACGGAATAGTAGGAACAGAGTCAACAGACAATACGGAATAGAATGAGCAATCACTGGACCGGCTTCTGAGAAGCGACGGCGGAGGGTTTAGGGAGGACTTAAGGATATAAGAGGGTCCCGGATAGTTTAGGGGCATGCGAAGTGAAAGGGAAAGCAGTGGGAACAGCCAAAGATGCCACACCATGGACAAGCAGGAATAATCACTGGACCTGCTTCCAGATGCAAATTACAGCTCTCTGGGGGGAAGATGCCAGAGCTAGAGGGGGCACTGCCGACACCTGCCAGTGGAAGGCTGGAAGTGGACTTGGACTAATGGGCTAGAGCCTACAGCCTAGAGGGAGTTATAAGATAAGAAGGAACAGCTTGTGATTTCCAGGAGTGGGCTGGGCCAGTGGAAAGAAGGAGCTGTAGAATAGGAAGGGTAACACTTGCAGCTCCACCGGAAAGATGGAGCTCCAGAGTAGGAAGTGAAATGGCTATAGGCTATAGCCCCAAGAACCAAGGGCAAGGAAACACTGTACGTGTCCGAGGGACGCTGGACCCGGTTTCCAGCAGGTGTCACCCTGTCGCTCTCCACCAATAGATGGAGCAGGCCGACAGACAAGGTCTCAATTCTGGTGGTTCTCTCACCACTGCCGGGATAGAGGCCTTGCAAGAGGGGCCGATGAAGCATAGCTGCACTTCAAGTTGCTTTCATGTGTGCTATGTGGCACACACCAGCATGGAGCAGTTTCCGGGTGTGCACACGCATAGTACTATCATGACTCATGAGCTTTCCTGCATGTGCACACACATACCTAAGCTTGGTCTCGTAAGAGCAGCAAAAAAAAAAAAAAAAAAAAAAAAAAACAAGAGCTACATGTTGTGTAGATATTTTACTGGCCTCTCTTAACCCACCTTCTGAGTCCTTCGTCCTTTCTTCTTCCTTTTTTTTTTTTTTTTTTTGAAAACGCTTCATGTCCAGGGAGTTCGGCTTAAACCACCAGTACTTGGCCCAGCTATCGGCCGCGGCGCTTTCCCGTTAACGCGGCGCGCCTTAAGGTTTAAGGGCTTCGGGGTACTGGACCAGAATGGCTGGAAGCGCCAGCCAAAAAAAATCAATACAGTACCCCGGCGCTTCGGCAAAAAAATTGGTGCGCAGGGGCATTCCAGGCCCGGCATCGATAGCTGGGCCAAGTGTAATATCTTGCTCGTGTTTTAAAAAAATAATAATAATAATATCTTGCCCTAACCCATGTTTATTGTTTGAGCCCTGCCCCCACCTGCCCCACCCCCTTTATCCGGTTGTTGCTTGCTGAGCCTCTGTCTATCCTGTGGTAAGCCTTCCCAGTGTTCCCACTCAGTCCGGTGAAACCCCTAAAACCTTTAACCCTTGAACTCTTCAGCCCTATTCCTCCCCTGTCTGCTCTGTGAGTCTGTGGTAGGCCTTTCCTACTCAGTCCACAGCACCCATTACTAGTTAAAACCATCATTAAGCCCGTAAACCCTGTTTCGCCCCTACATCCCCTCTACCCCGAGCATGTCCTAAGCCTTTCCCACCCAACTTTCAATGTCCATTGTTACACCGATAAACCCTCAAATCCTCTTCCGACCCACAACCCCCTTTCTACCTACCCCAAGTATGGTCTCGCTTCATCCCCCCACTGTCCCTGCAAGTGTTTGTGCTAGCTCAGTCCGTCTCAAGTTGGTTGGCTGGTATGAAAATTCAATACAAAACCGGTCGGCTGGCAGGATTTCCCACAGGGCCACAGGCTCTGAGTGGTGAGCCTGGGCTGCCACCGCAGGTTTGAGTTGAGTCCAGCTCACACAGCCTGCGGTTTGCATCCTGCCAATGGCATGTGTTGCAGAAATTCTCAATCACCTGACAGTGTGTTCTTTTCAATCTTTTGTATGCATCCTGTTCTTGTCGAAGCCTGTCTTGGAGGTCTTTCCAGGCTCCGTGCATTGTTGCGGTTATCGTATCGGCTATGGAGGCCCTTGCCTGCAGAAAGCCGAATGTATGATGGTCTCTCTCATCGGCGCATCTCCTTCGCCAGCTTGAGGCTGCCATGAGAGGGGCCAGACGGGTGGAACAAATTTTGTCGTGAATTGTGACCTAGTCCACTGCAATCCGTTCACCGGGGACGGCACCTCCCATGGAGGGTGCTCCCAAGCGGAGGGTTGTTATGCTCCATCGGAGCTGCTGTCCCGTCATGTAGTAGCACACCGCGTCCCACGACCGCCACAGTCGCAAGACCATCGACTCATCGAGCAATCCAGAACTTAAAACTAGTTGGCAGTGTTCCAATATGGCCCTCTTTCTAGGCTGGATCAGTTCACAGCAGGAGTCCCCCCAGCATGACAGGGCACTCAGTATGACAATTGAGACACCAAATACAATGTAACAATGTAACAGTGCATGGTTGAGTGACTTGAGTCAGAGACCCTTGAGGGAGCACTTAGGGACTGTAAAAGCCTAAAAGGATCCCAAAGTCTGTGAAATAATGAAAACAGGTCCAACTAGCTTCATCCCGATGCAATAGTACCCAGTGGCTTAGAGGGGCAGGATCTTGGCGAAGGGGGTTGCCTTCCGATACTTAGGAATCGAAATGGCATTTGCAGGGGCAGGGCATGTGCAGATGGAGGACACCATTTCAAGTGTACGATCATCATTAAGTTGAGAGAAGGTTAACAACAATCGTATTTTTCATCACTACTTCAGGACTCCCTTCACCACTTCAGGATGCAGCCAGCCCGGCTAAACAGGTGGTCTTCAGGGTGTTCGGACCTTTTACCACTTCATGACCATTCCGGTCTGAAAATCCTGAATGGTCCTGAAGTGGTGAAAGCTCCGAAGACCTTGAAAACCACCTGTTTAGGAAGCCTGCATACTGAAGTGGTGAAGGGTGGTTTGCATGGTCTTCGGACCTTTCACCACTTCAGGACCATTCAAGATTTTCAGACTGCCCAAAACTCTCACTTCAGAATTTTCATTCCTGAATTTTTCAGCTACCCAATAACTGCTTGTGTAACAGGGAAGTCACAGAAGCGGCTTGGAGCGGCAGGATTTAAATGGGGGCGATTCGGATCAACAATTCTTAATACTCGTCCGTTACATTTGAACGAATCTCTCACATGAGTCACATTGGCACAAAACAGGGCCTCCGACGATTTTGTCTTTATTATTTCATAAGCTGCAACTGCTGATGTTTTGTGGGGCACTGAATAATTTCCTTAATATCCACATAGTCGACGCCAATTGCCAATTGACCCTAGTCAAATAAATTAATAAATTAGTACACTGACCTCATGGGTGGTTCGGATTGGTTCCTCTTCAAAAAGTTTGAGTCTGATGACGAACAGGTAATAGCGCTGGATGGGGTTTTTTCTTTTTTTTTTCTGTTAAACTGTGAACACATGGATGCTTTTTTTTTTTTTCCCTGTTAAACTGTGAACACATGGATGGTTTTTTTTTTTGTTGTTGTTAAACAGTAAACGCATAATTGTCAATTTGTAACCAATGTTATTTTAAGAACAGTGGACGAAGTGTTGTGTTCTTTCCTGCAACAGTTAATACTCTAATTGTAGAATCGCTTTAAATTTCCCTTAATCTTGGTCCTGTTTCCTTGAAAAAAATCTGCACAAATTTGAAGAGGCAATTCTAGGCAGCTCACACATCTGTACAGACACCACAGTGGCACAGACATCAATGGTATTTCATCTCATCTTCTACTCAGCAGGTGATGCTCCTCACAAATAGACAGAGTTGTTTGTGTAAATAAATAAATTAAAAAAAAAAAAAAAAAAAAACACCAATACATTTCCCAGCTATTTCTCAGAGGTGCACCAGGTAACGCGCTGGCCCGAAACGGAAGGGCAGCCGCAAATAAATCAAATCGGCGGCCAGTCTTCATTTTCGGCCCGGCGCGCAGTGCCCGCAGCCGACATCTGGGACAGGCACTGGTGGTTTAAGTTGATTTCCACGGCCGACACTAAATCGGGATATTTGATGACGGCCAACTTGAAGCCACCACTACATCTGAGCCTCACTTCAATGTCACTTTGCCGCGGCGGGTTCCCTCTGCGCACCAAGGCTTGTCGAAAGGCCAGCATGGCTTTTTTTCCCCCCCTCCATTTGGCTGATGCCACTTGGTCCAGCCCTTCTCGTCCTGTCCATCCGAACTTTTCAGAATTATGACTCATTTTCGATTCTCAAATTTGCTTGGCAGTGTACTTGCAGTTAAGTTTTAGGTTCTGGTTACAAATGACGGTTATGGTTCTGTTTATCAATAACAGTTACAGTTCTCTCTCTCTCTCTCTCTCTCTCTCTCTCTCTCTCTCTCTCTGTGTGTGTGTGTGTGTGTGTGTGTGTGTGCTGTCTCTTATACACATCTAGATGTGTATAAGAGACAGGTGTGTACCGTTCTGGTTAATATGGATGGTGGTTATGGTTATGGTCATTGATGACGGTTCAGGTTCTGGTTATGAAAAGCGGTTATGATTCCCAAAAGCGTGAAACACCTTGCAAATAAACCTGCAAAGAACAAGATAGTTCTGATTAATTTCCCTTTTCACGATTTCATCATTTCCGCCTATGACAATGGGATCGTAGACCAGTGTCACGGAGTGTGTGAATGGGATGTGTGACAACCTGCAGCTTGAATAATATGTAAGTCGGTCGCCTTCCCATTGTTCCCACCGTTTGCAGGGCCCGGGAGCTTTTAGTTCAAGATTTTTTTGGGATTACGGACTCGTGATCATGAAAGAACTTGAAGCTGTTTTTCCCTCCCTTCTCTGTGATTTTGAAGTTTTGAGTTATCACCAACTCTTAGTTTTTTGCCTGCCAGTGGAGAAATTTTGAGTTATCACCAACTCACAGCTTGAATTTTTGAGTTATCACCAACTCACAGCTTGAATTTTTGTCATTAATTTTTTTGACTTATCACCAACTCACAGCTTAGAAACATTGGGAACCATGGCAGGAGCAAACATTTTTGTCATTTTTTACTATGGGAGAAATTCTGCCATAGTCCCATGGCAGGAGCAAACATTTTGTTTTGACCGTTGTTCGTTTTCACATTTCGAGAGTTACTGTAGTGTCGCGAGGCCCCTAGTTTCCACTCCCACCGGAAAGCAGCATTCACAATTTGGGCATTAGGTTCAAGGTGCCCATCAGAACACACTGTCAGGGCCTCGCCAGACTCCCTACATCACAATCACTGTGAATCGCGAAATGTGAAAAACATACAAATGCCGAGGTGCATCTGCCGGTGGCCATTTTGCACATTTCGTGTTAAGTTCATTCTCATTTTGCACATTGCGAGAGTGGTGTGCCGACGCCCTTAGTCTCTCTTAGTGAGAAGACCAATTGTGTTCTCTCTACGTTGCTCTCTATACCAATTGGGCTCCTGGACCAAATTGTCTCCGCCATTCAGGGCAATTGGGCAATTGGGCCCAGGAGCGCAATTGCCCTGAATGCCGGAGACACAACTTTTGCTTAGGGGCAGGTACGTTGAATCAGATGTCACTTTTGAGTGTCGAATGAGCAAAAAAAACACTCGCAGGCAAAGAAAACAGGCGCCATCCAGTTCGAAAAAGCACTGAAGAAGTACCAACGGCCATGGTGTCAGGCCAGGTGTCATAACTACACGGGTCGGCCGCGGTGTCCGGCAGGGAAAGAAAAAACAAAAACTTCCCAATCATGGATTCTTTTCTACCCAAATTGTCAGTGTCAGACTCCCCACCTCAGCTGACACCGCAATCTGCGGGTCACCGTGTCGGACTCCCCACCTGCAGGCTGAAACCCCCACCTGCCGTGTCAGACTCCCCACCTGCCAGTTTCAGACTACCCACTCTGCAGGCTGGCCGGGTGTCAGACTTCCCACCTGACACCGCAGTCAGGCCAGGTGTCGGGCTCCCCACCTGCAGGCTGAAACCCCCACCTGCCGTTTCAGACTCCCCACCTGCCCGTTTCAGAAATTCAGACTAGTACCCACTCTGCGGGTGTCAGACTGCCCACCGGCAGGCTGCTGCAGCCCAAGTGGTGGAAAGCCTGAAACAACCACCAGTACTTCCGAGTCATTTTTGTTCCCAGGTGCTCGAGACGCCCTGTGTGGCAGAACGTAAAAAAGGAATCGGCGCAGGCCGCCTCCTTTCGGCTGGCAGGGCCAGCCAATTTGCTCCGGCAATCGACCGGCGACAGCAACTGTTGCGGCCTGACTGCAGCAGCCGCATCTGAGAAAAATGGCTGGGCAATGTGCAGGTGCTTCAGGCTCCGAGCTTAGCGGCGAGTTACAGTGCGAAAGTATATTAGGAGGCTCAGCGCAAAAGTATAATAGCGCTACAGCGCAAAACTATAGGAGGCTCAGCGCCTGGTGCAACAAAAACCCAGTTTGAAATTTGAATTAAATTACAGCAAAGCTCAGCAAACTGATCACAAAAAGCATTTAGGAGCGTACTTTAAATGATAGAATCATATATAGATAGAACAAACAACGGCGGACGTGGCAGGGTTTCGTGAAGGCAAAAAAAAAACACGCCGTGCCGGCCGCGGCAAAGAAATCGGGCGCCGACTTCGAAACGGCAATTATTTCAGTCAAAAAGTATCCGTTGGGTTTTTTTTACCCTTTTTCTTTCCCCACCCGACATCACGGACACCCGACCTGATACCCACGGCGGCCGCCACAGTACTTCCGTTGCCCTTGAGTGTTCGAACTCGCGCCCGGTTTCTTTACCGACACGTCTTTTTTGCCCCCCTATGAAACTCAAATGTGGCCTCAACACACCTCCCTCATATAATTATAGAAATTCATAGGCGTGTGCAATGAGACCCAACCTGCCCCCCCGGCCCCCTCAGGCACCAAAATTGTATTAAATTTTGGAGTCGCAATCGTCAGCAGCCTGCCAAGCCACAGGGGCTAGGAATTCAGGGTCACCTCTGGAGGTGACTGTGACTGCCTTTTACATTTTACGATTTAAATTTCCAAAAATTTCCAAACAAAGAAGGAGAGAGAGAGTCTTTTCATGAAACCAAGACCGCACAAACAAGTCAACATATCGAAATTTGAAGGGGGAAATCACCTAGTAGTGGGCTAGTACTACAGAGAGGAGATCATTTTTTGTTTAATCGAAACAGCGCGGCCACAGTAACAAGTCGACATACAGAAAATTTAATAAGAAAGACGGGTAGTACAGGGGGCCAGGAAATATGGACAACTTGAAAAGAAAAAAGAAAAAAGAAAAAAAAAAAGTGCCAGGTGGCGTGTGACTAAACTGCTACCACAATGCGCACCTGGCAAAACACCATGATGACTGCGGCTGTGTCTCGCCGAAAATGTGGTAGTACCAGTGTGACTCGGCAGAGGGTAAAAAATCTGGTTAAGTCTGGCATGATCACGAACGCCGCTGGCGAAAGGAAGTCCTACCGTCTTTGCCCGAATAAAACACCCGGCCATCATCACTGATAATATCAAGTACTAGACCGAAAGTTGCACCGAATGCAGCTATAATGACCGGGCGTTCTATGCGCCAGGTGAAGACGGTAGAGCCGCTGGCGAGAGGAAGTCCTACCGTCGTTGTGCACCGAATGCGGCTATAATGACCGGGCGTTCTATTCCCCAGGTGAAGACGGTAGAGCGGCTGGCGAGAGGAAGTCCTACCGTCTTCGCCCGAATAGAACGCCGGGTTATCATCACTGTATCTACTAGTGGAACGAAAGTTGCACCGAATGCGGGCTATAATGACCGGGCATTCTATTCGGGTGAAGATGGTAGTGCAAGCACACGCCTGGGATGCCACCCTCAGACACTTCCGGATATTTATTCCCACTGTGTCCCAGTGTCTGAAAGAGTGCACTGGCAAGCAGTATTCTTCAAAATGCTCGACAGTCCCACTTGTCCCAGATGGTCCCACTTGCTGTGAAAGTGTTTCATAAAGTCAGAACGACAGTAAGCATTCCAGATCATATTCCGACATGCAGGAATTATTCTCAAAAGAAAAAAAAAAGGTATCGAATTTCCCAACATGTGTGAAAGTGTGTCGATGACATATGGTTGTGTTCGAAAGACACTTTGGGACACTTTGGGACACTTTGGGACACTTTGGGACACTTCGGTAAAAACGGCAGGTTCAGGAACTTTGAAGAGTTCTGAGCACCGCAGGACCCACAGGCACAAACTTCAGAAGCTGGGACTGTGGGACATACTGTATGTGATATTGTCCCACACACCATCTCGCAGTATATCAGGGCATACTCGTCATTGGAACTGACAGTTCCAATGATGAGTACATCTGTCAGTTCCAATGATGAACTCACGGATGAACACACCATCTCCAATGATTTAGAATTATTTTACTTCGTTCATCTGATCACATCTGGATTCTAACTTGGGTCTATATTTCACACGGTTGATTGGGTGTACACACTAAGCTGGGCCCGTTGGTCCAACCCTTTTTTTTTTTTTTTTTTTTTTTTAAACCGTCAGCACTCTTACTCTTTTCACCCTCCATGAACACGACTCGATCATCCTTCATCTCCGTCCTGTCAATCACCCCACCATCATGCCCTTTTATTTTAGCCATAATAGTCACAAAAAGAGGACCTATAATCCCCCCACCGATAACCGCAATCCATAACCAGAACCGTAACCAGCAATGCACAACCAGAACCTTAACTGCCATCCGTTAACCACAACCATAACCACGATTCATGACGAGAAAATCACCATCGATAGCCAGTCTGAGAACCATAACCACCGTCAATAACCAGACCAAACCATCCATAACCAGAACCGTAACTGCCATCCATCAACCAGAACCGTGACTGCCATCCATAACCAGAACCGTAACTGCCATTCATACCGAGAACAATAACTCCCATTCATAACCAGAAACAGAACCGCCATCCATAACCACAGCCATAACCGTCATCCATAACCAGAAGCGTAACCGCGATCCATGACCAGAACCAGAACCGCCATCCACAACCAAAACCGTTATCGCCATCCATAACCAGAACCGTAGCCGCCATCCGTAACCACAACCATGATCGCCGTCCATAACCACAACCGTAACCGCCAGGCATAACCAGAACATTAACTGCCATTAATTAACCAAACCCATAATCGCAATTCATCACCACCACCATAACCGTCATCAATAACAACCATCCACAACCACAACCGTAACCTATGAGAGAGAGAGAGAGAGAGAGAGAGAATATCCACCATCCACCACCAGAACCGTAACCTGAGAGACAGAGAGAATAACCACCATCCACAACCAGAATCGTAACCTGAGAGAGAGAGAGAGAGAGAGAGAGAGAGAGAGAGAGAGGGAAAGAGAGTGAAAGAGACAAAGAGAGAGAGTGAGAGCGAGAGAGAACTGTAACCGCCATCCATAACCAGAACCAGAACCTTTATCGATAACCAGAACCAGAACCGTCATTAGTAACAAGAAGAAGAAAACTTAAGCCACAAGTACATTGCCCAGGCAAACTTAAGAACCGGAAAGGATTCATTCCGGAAAGTTCGGATGAACAGTGCTACCGGACCAAAATGGCTGGGCGTCGGCCAAATGGAGACAAAAAAAAAACAAAAAAAAAAGCCCCGCTAACCTTTCGACAAGTGAACCGGCTAAGTACCCCAGTGGGGGGTGCGTGCTGATTGGAGCGAAGTGCGTGTGAATTGCCGTTTGGAGTTGAGTGTGGTGTGTGTTGAGTTGGACACTACAGCCTTGCAGGGGATGGGGTGGATATCACGACAGGTATGGTTCCACTTCTGTGGTGTGTGTTGAGTTGGACACTACAGCCTTGCAGGGGTGGGGTGGATATCATGACCGGTATGGTTCCACTTTTGAACACCGTGTCTTGGCTGTAGTGGTCACGAGACTTGGCTCTTGAGGCCGAGGTCGCTGGTTCGAATTCGTGCGTGCACGAAGGAGGACTGAAGCCCAGATGTACGGATCCAGTTACTACTAAAGCTTGGTGTGCAAAGTCAAATCCGCCGCAGCAAAAAAGAGGATTGGATGTAGTGGTGGTTTAATCGTCATCAATAACCAGATTCAGTGTCGGCGGTGGACTTCAACTGAAGTCTGCAAATCTGTGCAGAGTTCTCAAGCAAACTGGAGCAACATGGAACATGGAGGGAAAACCCGGAAAAGTGATTGCACAAGCAGAGTAACTGTTGCAACAAAAAGACGTAATGGGTGTTCGTTGTTGCAACAGTTAAAAGAGTATATTACCACACTCACATTAGGCTCTCAGAGTAGCCTAGTTTTTTTATAGTTTTTGAGTTTTATAGGAATTCGGACATGACTGAGGCAAAAGTGGTTTGCATTGTTATTCTGCATAACATTCTTTTTTTTCAGTTTTTTTATTTTATTTTAATGGTCGGGATATTTCCGGACCTGCTTACCGGTCCGGATCATCCGGGACCGTGCATGTCCGGAGATCCGTATGTACCCGGAAGTCCGAACCCGACCGTCCCCGGGCATCAGCTGTCTGGGTCCGGCTCCGGGTCCGGTGTAACCATGGTTTGAACTTCAAACAGTAAACTCATCGTAACCAATGTAGTAGCAGTGGAATAAAAAAAAAAAAAAAGATTAAAAAAAAAAAAAAAAAAAGCAGAGTAAGGGGAGACTCACACTTGGCGCTCAAAATTGCAGAATCGCAATATCAGCGGCCAGATCCAGTCCTCCTAAATTAAAGAACTCAATCTGGGCTGTCTGGGTCCAGCTCCGGGTCCGGTGTAACCATGGTTTGAACGTCAAACTGTAAACGAATCGTAACCAATGTAGTAGCAGTGTACTAATAAGCAGAGTAAGGGGAGACTCACACTTGGCGCTCAAAATTGCAGAGTCGCAAAATGAGCGGCCAGATTGAGCTCTTTAATTTAGGAGGACTGGATCTGGCCGCTCGATTCTGCAATTTTGAGCGCCAAGTGTGAGTCTCCCCTTACTCTGCTTATTAGTCCACTGCTACTATAATATCAGCCTTGGGCACTGCGCCCTTTAACAAAAAAAAAAAAAAAAAAAAAAAGTCCACTGCTACTACATTGGTTACGATGCATTTACAGTTTGAAGTTCAAACCATGGTCGGGTTCGGACTTCCGGGTACATACGGATCTCCGGAGATGCACAGTCCCGGATGGTCCGGACCAGTAAGCAGGTCCGGAAATGTCCCGACCATTAAAATAAAATTAAAAAAAACTGAAAAAAGAGAATGTTATGCAGAATAACAATGCAAACCACTTTTGCCTCAGTCATGTCCAAATTCCTATAAAACTCTAAAACAATAAAAAAGTTAAAAAAAAACTAGGCTGTTTTTCCGGGCACCTGTGCACCCAACTTGCGCCCGGATACACGCCCGGGTGCCCAGCTGGGCACGACTCCCAGGCAAGGTTCCGGGCAGCCCCAGTGCACAAAAAAAAAAAAAAAACGAAAGTCGAAAATTTCCAAAAAAAAAAAAATGTTGTGTAGAATTGCAATAACAAACAACTGTTGGCTATGGGTCACATCAGAATTCCTCACCGAATCGGAGAGAGAAATGAAAATAACATAATCAGTATTAATCACACTAAAGCACCCCCCTTTAAAACCCCTTTAGCCCCTTTAAAACAAATTTATACCCCCCTTCCGCCCCCCTTGACAGCCAACTCTCCAAAAATGAAAAGAGCCCGGATTTGGGGTCCTCTGGGAGAGCGCAGAAAGGCAAAAAATTTTATTTTATTTTTTTGCACGCCCGGGTACCCCAGGCGTCAGACCCCCCCGGGCGCCCGGCCGGGCATAAAAATCTTCCTGGTAAAAAACTTCAAAAAAAGGTCATAATGAATTACTAATAAGTGAAAAAAATTCAAAAAATGGGTATGTCTAATCAATTATTATAGAGAGAGAGTCTGAGAGACCATGTCCAGACCCCTCAAAAAAAATAAAAACGGACCTGAAAAACCCGCAAAACAGTTTTGGGGGGCTCAGCTCCTCAGTGGGGAAGGGTCCTGGACCATTCTTCTTTTCTTTTTTTTTCCTTGGAAGTTTGGCGATCTAGACCTTCCAGACCGGACGTCTGGAGTCCGGACTGAATCCAAACCGTCTGAACCGCGGTCCGGACCGCGGTCCGGACGTCCGGATTGTAGCCATGGTTTAAACTTTAAAAATTAAAATTCAAAGAGTTTGAACTTCAACAACAGATTCAACAGAACTAAAAGAAAATTGTTTTACATTTTAATGAAATTTAATCGGATTTTCGCAGTTCTCCAGAAAAAAAAAAAAAAAAAAGGAATTAAAAAAAAAAAAAACAGAAAAATCCAACGTTATTCTGTGTCCCCTTAAACACATCTAGATGTGTATAAGAGACAGCTCTCTGCCTACGGTTTACCGGGCAGTTCTGTTTGTGACGATATATGTATATAACGATACATACTGTTTGACGATAGTCACAAAGTTATCAGAGTGCAAAAGTGAAAAAAAAAAAAAAGGAATTAAAAAAAAAAAAAACAGAAAAATCCAACGTTATTCTGTGTTTATAGGACTTCAAACTTGTCGAAAAGGAACAGCCCATTGCGTCAGCAGCGCGCTAATATTAACACATAATATTCGACAGCAATTGTCATCGCATACGTTGGTATTAGAAAATCATTCACACAAATCATCAGCAGCATAAGAAAGAATAAAGCATATACTTGCAAGCGCACATCGTGTGGGCGGTTCCCTACGTGCAACGCAGGCGCCAACCGATCCCGTGCGGCGCACGATGTGTGCGGGGAACGACTCGTCACCACCCCTCAGCAAAAAAAACAGAAGGCCGGGGTCGAAACAGTGCATTTGAGGGCCCCCGCCAAAATTATAAGCGGGATGAAAAAAAAAACATTACAGGACTGCTGCCTCACCTTGCTCCTCCTCCCCTACCTCATCCTCCATGTCTCCTCCTCCCTTCTCCTTTCCGTCTCCTCCGACTCGTCCTCCTCCTGCCCTTCCTCATTCTTCTCGTCTCCTCCTCGTACTTCCTCGTCTTCCATGCCTCCTTGTCTCCTGCCCTTCCTCGTGTCCTCCCCTTCCTCGCCGTCCATGTCTCCTCCTCCTCCCACTCGTCCTCCTCCTGCCGTTCCTCTTTTCCCTCCGTCCATCTCTTCTCCTCCCCCATCTCGACGACTCCTCATCGTCCTCGCTATCCTCGCCGTCCTCCTCGTCCACATCCTCCTCTTCTCCATATCCCCTCTCCTCGCCATATCCCCATCTTCCTGTCATACCCCCCCCGTCCCCCCTCCCAAAAAAAGATAAAATAATAATAATAAAAATAAAAATAAAAAACCTGCACGATTCCGCACAGGCACTCCCCCCGCACGCAACTCCGCACGAATGTGCGGCTCATGCGGTTGCAAGTATCAGAAAAAAAACTCTTTTTTTTTTTCTTTTTTTTTTTTTTGGGTTCATGAAACGTACTTTCTTTTTGCTGTTTTCTGTTGTCCCCTTCCCTCTCCCCCCCCCTTCTCCTGGCTCCCTTTGCACAGAAAGTTGAAGCCTCATCGGCGACAGTGTTGTGCGGCATGCAGACTCCCATCCTTGAAGCAATGCAAAGGAGATTGAGGACGCTATCCACATCTGGCTGCATACGCAGACAGATATCGGATCGGATGGTAGCAGCAGACCTCCATCAGGCTCCATGGGATGTATACAACAACAATAACAACCCGATTCATTCCAAAAAACGCCCTATTGTAAATGTCCTTAATAGTCCTGGAAGGAGTTCAATGAACTGCTGTAGGGCAGCGTAGGCAGTGCCTGCTCAGGTAATAGGCCTCTCAGGGGTCGGAACATCTATCCCTTGCCCCTCCCCACTGCCTTCCCGTCCACCTGCCATGTTTACCAGGCTTCCCTGTTGCCCCCCTTTCAGTATAGAATTTTAGTTAAATGAACTGTGGTGTCGGCCGTAAACAGCTTGCTGCAAAAGCGCAACTCCCTCACACAATATCCCCAACACTGGTGTCGATCGTAAACAGCTACGGCCGCCAGAACGCCCTCTGCATGTACCCAACAGTGTGACAAGCAATAAGCGCAACTCCCTCGCACGATATCCCACGAGACCCATCCTCTCTCTTCCCCCTCACACGATAACGAGCTCGCTCTGCTGCTCTCTCCCCGCTCGACAACCCTGGCCCGTCCAGACTATTATACAAGTCCTCACAAAGCAGCTGGGCAGCCGATCGACTGCCAAAAGACTGCCATCCCACCAGCACAACATTACATCAGAGTCATGATCAGACCCAGCGAAGCTGAGAGGTTGGGGTTCGGAGAGGTTGGGGTTCGGAGAGGTTGGGGTTCGGAGAGGTTGGGGTTGGCCGGTAATAAATAAAGGTAATCCACCAGATGAAACCCCCCACAGCAAGGCTGCAGTTTCCCTTCCCCCCCCCCCCCCGAATAGAACGTACGGTCGTTGTATCCGTATTTGGCCCACCATTCAGTCCAGATGCTGTGGAAATGACGGCACGTTCCACTCGGCCGGAAGACAGCAGTCACGAAGCGGTGGCAAGCACTTGGGTGGTCGCAACGAGTTGGTAGTCACAAGAAAAAGAAGCAAACTCTCATTATGATTATTATGCGAGATATAGCTCACATTACGAGCAATCACCCGACGACACACAAGACGGAAAGAGGCAAATGCAGAGCCGGCTGATCCGTCCAGCATCTTAGAGATGTTCCGTGAACGTTCGAACTTCAAATTCTTTGAAACCATATCCGAAACCAAATCCGAAACCATCACAGTGACTATACATACTCTCCATAGTCTTCACTCGAAGAATGACGAAGAGTTATCAACGAAGAAGTCGAAAGAAGAACCAAAAGGCAAAGCACGGCGTTGACTTCAGGTTAACTTTTTGACTGAGCTGCAAAGAGAGAACCGTGACAGTTCCCGGCCGGCGTGTGTTACACACACCGCATTTGCGAATGCGGATGCGGATTGCGGATTGCGGATTGCTTCACAACGAGACAGTGCGCACCCGAGTCGTACCCTTTTTTCCGATTTCGAATTAGTTTTTTACACAATGCACAGATATTTGTCTCTTTAATCAAACAATTTTTTGATAAAGAAGTTGAAAGAATCCAGGTCCATTGAACGTACTAAATATAGAAGGCTGAATGAATGCACAAGGTACAATTTCCGTGTCACGTACGGACCCCTTTCTGTCAAAGGCGAACCCGATCTGACGAAAAGACTAGACACAGAAGAAGAACCTACTAGACACACAAGACACTAAGGAACAACGAATCGAACCTCCTGACCGACCCCGACCAATCTTTGAAAAAGCTGCTTTTTTTCTCTATACGACTATAAACTACAATGAGAGGGCATATACACACACGAGGACTTTTTTTCCTTATTTCTGGACGTAATTGTGGCCAGATACATCCAGTTCCAGGCGCAAATGCATCAGATACATTTACGGCGGTGCTAGTGCGAGTACGCCCCTGAATCACCCTATCAATCGATCGTCCTACCCGGGAGCAGGAGAGAGTCGACTCAACTGCTGGAAAAGGAAAAGACGAGCCAATCGTCGGATTTGACTGAAAGAAATGAACCGATCAGACATCTACAAATGCACAACAACTATTGAATTTGAAACAACCGACATTGAAAGAAGACGGCAAACAACAATCAATCACCTGACTGACGAATGGCAAGGGAAGAACAAGTCCCTGCCTACACTATCCTTTCTCCTTTCTAGTTTCCCCCCCCCGAACACCTGCATCATCTCATTCTCCCTCCCCCTGCCCCCTACCCACCACATGACGGGGACAGACGTCCTGCCTAAAAGTACCCTTCCCGGTTAACCCTCAGGTAACCCTCGTTAACTCTCGGGTAACCCTCATGCATAAACTGACCCGCCCCCGGGACAACCATGATGCCAATGTGAAAAGTATTTACATCGGTGTACTAGTTTTGAATTTCTGGAACGAACAGATGCCGTAGTATGCACAAGATTCATCCATTCAGCTCCATTGACTACCACCACCTCCACCACCCACCACCCACCCTCCCACCACCATCATCCATCCACAGGATGTCAAACTCCTCCGTAGTATCAGACAACAAAGGCTGGCAGGAAATTTCACAACCCCCCCGATTCCACTCGGCCAGCGGCTCTCCACAAAAGTGCAGCGGACCTCTTGTCGAAATCGAGGCCACGCGACTTGTCGCCTATAAGCACTGCGCTTTCGATGTACAAAGAGGCCACACGACTTGCCGCACCGCCATTCCACTCGGCCAGAGGCTCTTCACAAAAGTGCAGCGGGTGTGAATCAGACCTCTTGTCGAAATCGAGGCCACGCGACTTGTCGCCTATAAGCACTGCGCTTTCGATGTACAAAGAGGCCACACGACTT
>BFEA01001184.1:79960-92635 GCA_003427395.1 Chara braunii
TCTCTCTCTCTTGCGCCTCTCTCTCTCTCTCTCTTTCTCTGTGTGTGTGTGTGTGTGTGTGTGTGTGTGTGTGTGTGTGAGAGAGTGTGTGTGTGAGTGTGTGTCTCTGCCGCACCACCACCACGCATGGAACATGGCAGATGCACCCGCCACGATTCCACCCTGGACTGTGTTGCGGGATATGTGAGAAACAAAAAAGAAATGATGAAGGAAAGAGAAAAAGAACTAAGAAAAAAAAAAGGTGCATAAACGGACATTGGCACGAAAAGAAAAGAAAAAAAAGATAACGAACTGTCAGTCAGGCCGCGACGTTTCTGGGTATGCCCTATGCCTACGTCCCCCACCTGGGAACTGGGGAGACCTCAGACCGGGTGGGCCCACTACACAGCGACCGGTAGGCCACAAGCAGAATCTTGAATTTAGCCTACCGGTCCCCCCGAATTTTGAATGGCGGGGGTAGTGGTGGTTTAATGGAGTGTTGGAGAGGAGGCAGGAGTGCTGCCGGCGGAGCTGGAGGACAGCAAAGGAGCGTGGTGAGGGAGGAGACAACCATGTGTTGGCTGGAGCACTGTGCTCCACCACTTGGCAGGCTGGTCTCTAGGGTGACTCTGCGACAACGTGGTGAGGAGCAGCAGCGTAGCGTGACAAGGAATGACGGGCAGCACGACAACTCGTGGAGGTGTGTCGACCGATATTTTCGGCAACCATAACTCATTTTTTGTTGGATTATGCTGCCGAAATACCGTGGCGCCCGCACGACACCTTTATTTTGAAGGGTAACGCTGCCATCGTCGACACTTTTTAGAGGTGGCGCTGCCATTTTCATGACACGTCGACACGACACTTTGTTTTGAAGAGTGATGTTGCCGTTTTTTTTACAGTAGTACGACGCGGCGAAACGCTGCCGTTTTTTTTACGGTGGTACGACACGGCGAAGCGCTGCCGTTTTTTTACGGTGGTACGACACAGCGAAGCGCTGCCGTTTTTTTTTTGACGGGGTACGACACGACGACGCGCTGCCATTTTCCGACGAGGGATCGGCATGACAATGGAATTGCGGTACGACGATGGGACGTGCGGTGAGGCAGTGAAGGTTTTTTTTACGACATGAATTTTTTTTTTATTGAGGCGCGGCGTCCACTTTTCTTGATGAAGGTCTGCTACCATTGGTGTGTATAGCAGCAGCAGCGTGACATAGTGGCGGTTGACGGCATGTGACGGTACGAAATCTGAGCATGACGGGCGGGTTTATTTTTTTATGCGACATATGAGATAAATGTTTTGTAGTTGGGATTACCCAACACTTGCGGCAGTGGGACTAGACTACTTGGGACTGCCAGGGTTCAGTTGAGACTGACGTGGGACGCGAACGGTCATTTGTGGTAGTCTCGACGCATGCGGTTTTGAGATTCTACACCGTTTTTTTTTTTTTTTTTAAGTGTGGCGGAAACGATTTTCGACTCAATAGTCAATCGACGAAGTGTTTAACAACATGGGACCATCTAGAACCGCGTGGGACCATCTAGGACCGCTTGGGACCAGTTAGGACTGATGTGGTACCCGACCGAGTGTTTTTCTCAGACGCATGCGGCTCGCCGTCTTCACGCTTGGGCTACCATGGGTGAGGTTGCGAGTGAGAGGTGGTTTGATCAGGATTTTCCTTGAGACTACAACTTTCGGCGGCACACACGGCTTGTTGGTTGGCTTTCTTGAGTGAGCCAGGGCGCTTCTTTGGCATCACTTCACTCAAGGTCAGTGGACGACTCAGACTCCCTTCACACCTGTGTGCACCTACACATTGTTTGACCCTTTCGCTTTGAATGTTCAGGAGAAAAGGTTGAGTGGGGTTGTGGGCGTCATGCATGAGTGAAAAGGTGGGTCTGACGTGAGTAGTGGGACTTTGCTTGTCTTCTTTTGATTATATTGTCTGGATGGTGTGCATATGAGTAAAAAGACTACGTAAGAAAGTGACACAAAATGTTATTTAATAAAATGACAGAGAGTTTCGCCTCCTTACCTTTCTCCTTTCGTTAGTGAGTCGGGTGAATTTGCTTGCTATTTTTGAAGGATAATCAATGAGTGCCATGAGAGAAGGAATTTTGAAAACAGAAAGAGAATCAAAGCATAATGAATTTAACTCTTCCCAAGGAAACTCGTTCTATCCCGAACGACCCTCTTATTTGCGTATGTCCGAATAGATTTTTATCTCTCGCTCTTGACTTTTCTTTTCATATAAGTTACCCTTTCGTAAGAGGGGACGAGTGATCTGATTCCAGATGGAGTTTGAGGACTCCCTCTCTCTAGGAAGCATCTGGGGCGGGGGTTCGTTGCTTTAGGAGCCGACCATGTTATCGACCCAGAGTGGACCATCTTCGACAGGGGGGTACTTTGCTGTTACGGAGGAACCAGCCCGACTTCTGAGATCCGAGTCTTGTACTCGGGCGAGGAGGAGGAGTACCCCAGACCACTTCCTAGAGGGTTGAACGCGCTATGACAAAGGATGGACGTCGGTTCTTCCGTACTCGTAAGCGGGAAGGGGTTGACCTACAAATCCTTCAGGTGGTCACCTTAGGAATCATCAGCGTATGAGGAACTTGGGTCACAAGAAGCCCAGTTTGTGTGCTCACTACAACAGAAAAATTCCCACGAGAAATGAAAGTTGAGAAAACATTCCATAAAAAAAAACCCTTCATATTTATAAATTATCATTCCAATGTTCGTCAAATTCTAAAATTTTAATTTTATTTGATAAGTTTTCGTCTAAATATGAGTTTCCCCTTCCAACTACATCTATTTGTTCAAGATGGAATGAAAGTCTGGACGAGTTTATAAAATATTTTAATTAAATTTTCATTGTACTACATTAAATATCTTCTAATTTAGATTGGATTAACATATTTATGACTGAAAATCCTTACTTAGAATAACAGTCCAACTAAAATATTTCATGACCACATCTAGACTTCTATTCCATCTCTAGCATGCAGTCCAAATAAGAAGGGATACCCTATTATTGGAATGAAAGTTTGCGAGTAAGATGAAAAATTTTAAAATTGGAAAGACATTTTTTACGATGGAATGAAAAATTAAAATTTAGATTGTAATTTTACTATAGAATGGAGTGTGAGTAGGCACTACCTTCGAGGATCCGGTTTGCGTCATAAGAAGTGCAGACCTAGGGTAGGTAAAACGAAGTGATGATGTTCTCTTTGAAAAAAATGACAATTATGACAATGTTTCAAGTGCCCTTATGGTGAAGGCGGATACTTTATCATTCATGAGACAGAAAAAGCCGCCATACTCCAGAAGAACAAGGCGACCAACGAAACTTGAAAATGGTGCTCTACCTCAGGCGAGATAGCCGAAATGTTGAGTTCGTTTGAATTGGTGGTCGATTTGTGTGCCTCTCTTGAATTTTATTCACAAACATCATTCACACCCAAGTTAGAACGGTTGAAATGTCCTCGTTCAAAGACTCGACCGCTAACGTGGTTGTGTTTAAGCATATCTTCATATGGAACAAAAGGTGTATGACTTTCCTTTCGTTGTTGGTCAATATAGGAATGGGATGAACAACTTTGGCAACATGTCTCATCAAGTTAAAAATGTGTCAGTCCGACTACTGTGTCGGACAGATTGAGTTTTGTCTAAGCCAACTTTTGTTGACTCATCTTATAGTGCTTTGTGAAACTCAATTTAATGATGATCGATTTTTTTATTTTTTTTTCGTATTTTCGTTTCATTTTCTGATTTCACTTAAGTTACCGAGTCAATTCATGTCGAAACCGCTTATTCCTCTATTTTGGCGTTTATCTTTCGATGATTGATTGAATTCAATATCAACTCGTGTTGAACTGATTAGATCGTGTTATTCTTGTTTATTGTGACTTTATCTTTTGTCTATATGTAAAAGGGGCTAGGATTGTTTTGTCGGCGTTGGGTTTTTTCTTTGCTCGACCGAACCCTTCCTAGTTGACTGATGGCGCTCCACGCCCCGAGGGACGGATGATATTCGGGTTCGTCGACGTTTGGCCGAGCGTCTCCTATACTGCAGCGAAACGAGCAAACGCCCTCGGCCGACCCACCTCTGCATATGCATCTTCGAAAGCTTTCACACGTGGGTCGGCAACTCGGTAGGGATATGCCCCCGAGGGTGGTGACAGCCCCTCGGGAAGGGCAAGTTGTACCCCACGGAACCCTATCCTGTCGTAGGGGGTCGCAGGAAATACAGCTGGCGCACTCGACCGGAGCGGCGAAGCGGGGCAGCGCGTCGCGTCGCCCCGTGCCCGAGTTGTCTCTCTTGGTTTTGGTTTTTGGTTCCGACTTCTGCGTGACGCGGTCGGAGGGCTCTCGCCGCCGCCGGAGCGGCGGGAGCCGATGCCCTCGACAACATAACATAAACCAATGTGGAATGCTTGTGCTCGCATATGCATTGCTTTTAACGAAAGGTTTCTTACAACCATCTAATTAAATTGTACATGGAGGACATGCCCGATATTCCATGTCAGATTACTATTGACTTAGTTGCTAGTGAATAGTCAGTGCTTCAAACCCAAATAATGAACTCTTTATTTATATTGGGTCAACGATTTAGGATCTCAGACATATGCGAACCTTTGTTGTATACTATAACATGACTTCTTACTGACTCAATTGCTAATGCCGAGTAAAAGCATACAATACTTGTTATTGTTGATCTTATTCCATCAACAATCAATAAAAAGTTTTGAAGGACTTCGCGATTGAATTAGGATTGTTAGTTACGTAAGGCATATGCCTTGCCAAAACAAAAGGATGTTACGAAATGGAGACAAATTTGTCCCTCCTGTACTGAGCCTCTGGCTCGGCTAAGACGAGACTTAACTACAGACTGACGAAGAAACAAAGTATTGGACTATAGATCATAATTTGCAAACAAAGCCGGAATATCAAGAGAGGGAAAACGTACAGTAACATATCTATCCGAATTTCTGTTGAACAAAGAAGAGGCTGATTTACAAGAGCATATGAGAGAGTCAGGTCTAAAGTTGTGTAAGTAGTCCGCCACCGATTCATTGTTCACACAAAGAATCCTCAATCTACGACATATCAAACTTTGCAGCGGTTTCCTTGTCACCAAAGATCGTACCGCACACATATATTACATTTTTCGCAACTTAGGCTTCAACAATCATTAATCATGAGGCAACCTTATTATTGGTTTGCCCCTTACATTAAACGAAAACCTACTTCTCAACACCCTCGCCATCACATTCCTCAGAGTTGAATGACTCTTTTTATTTCGAAAAAGATCGAATAACACCATAAGACTCAGGCAGACTATTGAAGTTATGACAGTAAAGAGACTTTCGAGAAGCAGGGGAGGCGAGTAGAGGAATAAGTGCCTTCTTTTTTTCCAAGGAATCAATAACAAAACGTGTTACTCCTTCAAAAATGAGTTTCTTACCTCGTAGTAACCGTCCCTTGGCCTCTTCAAACAACCACGTACCTTTATTTGACCTAACTATTGTCAAGTAAAATTGCCTCTTTACTACCTTCCATTTTCACAACACAGTCCTTCCAGAACGAACTACTGAAAAAGTTGTCACCTGACTATCGGAAGCGTGATCTAGGAGCTTAGCGAGAGATAAAGTTGACACTTTGAACAATGCATAAAATGACAACAACTCATTAGATCGCCCCTTCTTAGCATCGCTACCTTTCAATTTTCCACTATTTTTTTATTGCGTTCGTTTTTACTAATTTTATTTCTCCTCTTCGAATTACTGCTACTCTTACCCAAGGAATTTAAAAATGGACCACACGATCACATGAAAAAATGTTTGCAAACCAACAAATTATTATTCACGGATTAGCTACATACACCGTCACATAGCTCTCTACACTAAACCTTCTCAACCAACAGTACAACCTGTGTTTTCGAATGTTAGCATCCTTCCCTTTATATAGTGTCCTCTTCACATGTTATTTCCAACGCATGTCAAGAGTCGTTTTTGAACACCGAACATAAGTGTGCCTCGCCCAAGGAGAGACCAGGATATATACGACATGACCAGGACAAGAAGAAAAATTGTATCCAACTCTAGCAAGCAATAAGATATGACGGATAAATTTGATTGTCCATGGAAGTGTCGAAAATGAAATTAGAAGGATAGTGTAAAAGCGTAGTAACCTATTGAGATCCACATCACATAACTTACTACCCTAATCTTCCCTATACCGGGTCGCTCCAATTCTAACGGACGCCCCAAAGGACTGGGCAAGCTATAACCCCAAAGACCACTATGGGACTTTGCCGCTCTAGGCGATTCATAAATATTTGGTTTTCCGCCTCAACTTCTTTCAATCTGGATTTGAACTCGGGTCTGTATTTCAACAGTTTATTGGTTGTACTGTTTGAGCTAGGCCCGTTGGTTCCGACACCAGTCCCATAATCGATACTGGACTTGCTTCCAAAACTGAAAAAAAAAAAATAAAAAAAAATAGAGAGGAAAAATCGGGGAGGAGGAAAGAAAGAAAAGCCAAATGGCACCCCTTCAGTTTCATCGGTCGGGGGGGCGGTTGGGACTGGCAATAAAACCAAAAGGGATACTAACCCCGCTAGTCCCTTAACCCCTCAGTTCTCTTCACTGCCTTGTTGCTCTATCGTCGCCGATCATTGGCCTCGATCCCCGTATCCGCCAGACAACAGTCCAACAACGTAGCCAATAGTATTAAGCCCAAGGCTTAGCAGCCGCTATGTGGCGTGCGACCCTACCAACACACACCAAGGCCACCCACGACCGCCGAACGTGGATGCAAGTTGCACAAAGAGGCCAGGTGCCGCTCCTAGCCGCCCGCACACATCATTTGTCATGCCAAAGCGGTGCATTTACCATTTTAGTGGCGAAAACTCAACCTTGACTAAGCTAAACTTTGTTTGTACACGCACCTCGTCTAGATGGCGAAAAAAATCTCGTTGGCCGACGGACGCAATGAAAAACCATATTATACCGCGTGCTATGTGGGTCTCAAAGTCCCTTTAGATAAATCTAAGGTAAGCTTTTCTAAACTTTGCGGCACCAGCGGTCAATCTCGACGTCTACCATAGGAATGCCGCATCAGTGCGCACACCCACGCCACAAGTAGACATATCAACCAAAGGAAAAAATCATTTAATCCTAATTTAATCAGGACATAAATATTAATTCGGCAAATATGCCGACTTTGTAACGTCAACAAGAAAGGTATTGCGCGCCTTACAACTACGCGGCCACGCAGTCTCTACCTTCAGTCAAACATTCTATCAACTTAAAGGAAAATACAACCGCGACTCGTGAGGTGCACTCAAATTTAAGTAAAAACTTTTTTTCTGTCACTTGCGAAAACCAGGGCGAATAAACTTGTAAGGGTATTCCTGGCGACAGGGATACCACCGAAAATTGCGTTGTATTCCCGTTTTTTCCAACATTGAGTAAGGTAGTGGACTAGGTGGTTTAAAAGCCCGTGAGCAGAAACACAATTGTACAACAGCTGGATTATCCTACCAACAATAATGCCTTCACCTCTATCAGGGCTAACCTCGTATTGTGGCTTTTCCAAAAACACTGTAAGGAGGTCCGAACTGCCATGAGGGTTTTCCACCACACACCCTTCGATCTTCATAGTACGGATCACAATGGGTACAACTCAAGTTTACTCTTCATCGACTCCTTCTTACCACCCAACCAGTAGTGTTCCCACCGCCCCTTGTTACACTTTCACGGCTCAAGGACGCGCCACTGCTAGTAGTTCCGTGAGTTTCATCATGAATCGTGCTAAAAGCGGTTGCACCAACATTCACAGTACAACTGCAAAGGTTTCATCAAATAGTCTCTCCCATCTTCACGTAGCAACAAATAAGTGTGCTACCAAGCACAGTAGACTCAACAAAGGCATCTGGTAAGTATGCGCAGTCAAAACATCATAAACTAATCTGGCCTAAAATCCGATCCGTTTCAATATTTATAAGCTCACAGAGGTCATAAAATCACTCTACTATCTGAAAATTCAACCCTAAACTACATAGCCAATATTGAATCTGATTACCATAATGTTCCCTTTTTGAAAAGGTAGCAGAGGACCATAACTTACACTATTGAGATTCTACTATGAAAAAATTCAACCCTCAACTACATAGCCAATACTGAATCTGATTACCATAATGTTCCCTTTTCGAAAAGGAAGCAGAGGACCATGCCTTACCATAATGTTCCCTTTTCGAAATCAGGTGGTCGGATTTCAGAGATTTGTTCCAACCACAAGTGAGTCTTGAGAACATGTCACTTCAAGGACAGTTATGGGAAGTGAAGCGGGCGCTGTAACTCAATGCTAAATTTACCCTTTCAACTTGAAATGGCCAGATACAAAACCGTATCAGAGATTCCCTAAAAAACTGTGCGGCCTGCACTGTGTGGGTGATCATAGCTAGTCATGCTAAAGCTCGACCTATGTACCTAGGTAACAAGAAATTGAAATGCTCACTCATAGACCCATTATTTATTCCCACACAACAAAAAATATACGATGACGTGAAGTCGAAATGCTCAACTCTTCTTTTCGCATGCAGTTTACCAATTATTGATCTCCTATCGAACCGAAAAAAAACCTGAAACGTCATCTACTAACCTAACACACGGGAACAACTTACGTTCGCTCCCAAATGTTTGCAATAAATAAAACTCATCATATGCATATAGCAGACAAGCCAAGGCTGGGCTCGCTGGTTTTCCCATTCGGATGCCAACTTCTCGATGAAGAACCACATTCATATATACAATATAATGTATTTGCCAGATCGAAGTCAACCATTTCGAACAATTTCGAAAAAAGTGAATCGTAACCATCCTACCGCCATCGACCTACCAACTAATAACTTAGCTCCTTTGCCCGTCTTCTTATTCTAAATCTCGTCCTGACCTAAGCCTTCGTAGAAGAAAACTTACCACTGGACTGCTCGTAGAATAGACCAATGTGGTAGATTAGAAAACACTTCTTTTATGTCAAAGCAGGCGCCGATAATGTCTTCGTGAAGGCCGAGCGAATTATTTAGTTTTGAGAGATAAACTAGCAGACATTTGGAGATTTGAGGTTGAAGTGGCTTTCGCATGGCGGTTCCCACACTAGATGGTTGATGGCAGTTGCTTTCAGTTGTTAGCTAGAGCAACGTACTTATCATATCCGTTCGAAACCCACAGAAGTGTAAACCTTTACCCCTGAACTTGCCTCTAAATCCAAATGTACAAGTCGAATCCTCAACCATAAGCAGAAAGCTACTAAACAATTGCCCTTAACCCTACCCACCCCTTCCACTTACCCCTTACCCCTACCCCGCCCCTTGCCCTTACCTTACCCTCGGCCCCCTACCCCCCAACCACCCTACCCCATACCCTTACCCTATACCTCCGTAACCCTTACCCCCTACCCCCAACCCGTGGCCATGAAATCCTCCAAACAGGGCAATAATAGTTAACTTTTACAGAGACCCAATTTCTTTCAACAAAGGAAAATCTGAATTTCGACGGAATGGTAGTTCAAAAGACATCGGACCTTGCTCCATCACTCAACACATTCACAAAAGAGAAACATTATGGTCATGTATCTTTCCATGTTGTAAAGGAATATTCATTCCCTTTTTGCACATTTGGTGAGTGGTTGAGCTCAGCCCATCATCAGCACATTGGCAAAGGAATGGTACATATGCACAACATGACCATGAAGTCAAAGGCAGTTTTTTTTCCCTCCCTCCCCCTAACTAAAGGAAAAGGACTATCCACGCAAACATGTTTTTAACACAATGATGAAAGGTGATACCTTTCAAGAGATGTTTGCACCCCGCCCCCCGAAAAGCAGCCTTGAACACACGTCAAGCATTCCCATAAAGAAGAAAAAAAAAAAAGGTGATGCTCCACCATTGCTTTTGGGGTGTTGCCATGGCATAGCAACTTAAACCACCAGTACTTGGCCGCACTATCGACTGCGGCGCTTCCCCGTTAACGTGCCGCGCCTTTAGCGCTTCGGGGTACTGGACCACAATGGCTGGAAGCGCCAGCCAAAAAAAAATTGAAACTGTAGCCCGGCACTTCAGCAAAAATTGGCGCGCAGGGGCATTCCAGGCTCGGCATCAATAGCTGGGCCAAGTACTATCGATGCCGAGCCTGGAATGCCCCTGCGCGCCAATTATTGCCGAAGCGCCGGGGCCAAGTACTGGTGCTTTGAACCACCAGTACTTCCATGCCTCCCCAATGCGCATTCATGCTGCACGCTAATAAAAAAAATGAACTTGTGTGGGCACATTTCCTCCCCCCTTTTTTTTTTGCCTGGCAACACCAGCCATTTTCGTCACCAGTACTTCTAGTTAAACCTTCCCGATGCCGGCAACATCAATCTCTTGAGAAACTCAACTTGGTCAACTTGCCGAGTAAGTAGGCTAAGGACGGATTCAGACCATCTTTTCTTTTTTTTTTTCGCCGGGCATCGACAGACATTTTGGTCCAGGAGGCCGAGCCCCGAAGGATCCGGCGCATAAGGCCAGTATTGGAACAAAAACGCTGGGAAATGTACTGGTGGTTTAAAAAGTAAACCAGCTATTGACACACAGCTATTGACACGGGTGAATGTCAAAGAACATCCTCTTAAACCACCAGTACTTGGCCCAGCTATTGGCTGTGGGAAAAAAAAGAGTAGAAACTTTTCTAGTCGGATGAATTTGGGCACTCCTTTAGTGACCCGTACAGTTCCTAAACTTGTGGATGTTAACGGGCACGACCTTAGGAAGTATTGGTGATTTAAACCGCCTGTACACAGCCCCAGCCTTGTACAATTTAAATCTCGAGTTGCCAACTTAAAAAATTTTATGGCTCCGGGCTACCGGACCACAATGGCTGGCGGCACCAACCAAAAAATGAAAAAACTGCACTGCTGGCGGTTCAGCAAAGCTTGGCACTCAGTGTGGCACAGCCAGGGCCTAGTGTACCGGGGTTCTAGACGACCAGTACTTGGCTTCCTTTTACCAAAGCGGATTTCTCCGTGTGCCGGAAGAAAACAAACCCACACATTTTCTTTTTTGGTTGGCGCCTCCAGCGATTTAGCTCCAGTTGGTCGTGCCCTGATAGCAGCGGCATGTGCACGGCTGCATCGGAGAGAGATGGCTGGGAAAAGTACTGGTGTGTAAGGGGGCCAGTGGACCCCAGCCTGTTTTTCCCGATGCAGCTTTTGGCCCGCCGCTTGCGTCCAAAGGACTTGTATGGGTTGTTGTAGAGTTGTGGTACTGGACAGATGACAATCACCCACACTAATAGGACATTTGGCTGCCCAGATGAACCCCTCTGAAGACCCCACCCACCCTTCCTCTTATCTTTTGCCCTGGCACCCCCCCTTCCCCCCACCCCCCCGTCCTTTCCTACCCTGGTGTTAACCACCTAGGACCATCACCCATCACCATCTTGGCAGGGTGAACTGATCAGACAGCGGTTGCAGGCACCCGGGCTAAGCAGGGAACCCTTTTTTTTTTTTTTTTTTAAACACACACCCTCGCCAGTGTTAGTGCTGCTGATAAGAGCAGACACCACTAACGCCAGGAGGGAGATGCCGTGCAATCGGGGACTTCGGGAGCTAGGTATGAATACTATGAACATACTACTACAGTTCTTCATGAGGGGGCATGGCTCATGAGAACATGCTTCAACCAGGGCTGAGTGGGATATCCTGCTTAGCACTGGTGCCTGCTATCGTGCTCAGTCAGGTCATCCCATTAAGAAATGCTAGAGGGGTAATTTTTCTGTGTGTACACACTGATGTAGGACTCAGGGAGACTTGATGAAAGTCGGGTGAGTGGGCTTGTGTGAGGGGAAAGACCCAATTGTAAGAGCCGAAAAAAAAAGAAGGAAATCCGGACCATGGCAGCACGACATTTGCCTGCTGCTGCCAGCCCCTTTTCCGATGGAGACTGAGCTTTCCGTGGCGCCTTGTTAACTGAAATGGGTTTCTCCTTTTTTTTTCCCCTTCGGGTTGCACGCAGCTCATTTGAAACCCCTTTTGAAACCCCATTAACCGAAAGGGGTTTAAAATCGCTGGGCCATCCACTGGCAGTTTCAAGAAAAAATAGGAAACTAGAAATGAAAAAGCACAATAGGGTTATCACATGGGACACTGAGCCCACTTCTGAGCATGTGTTGTTCCTCACAAATAGATCGTAAGCCATTCTTTTTTTTTTTCTTTTTTTTCTTTTTCGTAAGCCATTCTAAAAGGCGGGCTCTATAACTTTCTTGACCTTTTGGCTAAAAATAGATCAAGTGTGTTCTGAATCTTCTGATCACACACACAAAAAAAATGGTGAACTCTTCACCAGGCAGTTTTTTTGTTTTGAGACAACTGCACCTGTGACCAGTGCAGAGTTTCGATTTCGCAGAAATAACAGTATACTGCAAGCTTGGGCCGAGAGCAGTTCGAAATGGCAAAAAAAACAGTAAATGATACCTTCGATTGCTTAAACAGGAGGTACCACCGCCATGATAGAAGGGATATCGCAAGGGCTATTCTTCAAAAAAAAAAAAGAAAACTCGGGGGGCACCGGTACCGGTCGTTTTCCTTTTTTTTTTTTTTTTTTTTTTCAAAACAACCCGATCGGATGCTAGACGTGCTGATAAGAGCAGACAC
>BFEA01001186.1:0-14146 GCA_003427395.1 Chara braunii
TGCAATTACTGTTTCTGAAGTTTCCTTTCCTTCTTTGCTGTTGCTGTTGCTATTGTTGCCGCTGCCAGTGCCTTACCGTCGTTCACGGAGTCTGCGAACGGCGGCCGGTCAGCGGACACGAACCGGTAGGAGTTCATGGAGTTCACGACGAGCGGGGTCGTTTTTTTCTTTTTTTTTTGCCTGGGGGGAGTGTTTTTTGTTTTTGTAGGAGGGTGGGGGTTATCGGAGGGTAATCCCCCATAATTTGTACATTTTTTTTTCTTAAATTATTTTTTTCATTAAAAAAGAAATAAAAATCATGGAACCAACCAAAATAAGCATTTTTGTTTGTTGTTTTGTAGGTTATTTCTATTTTTTATTTTTTTTCAAAGTAGTCACGCTGTGGGGCTTGTGGCGACTGTAGCGGGGTGAGCTGGAGAAAAAAAAAGGGAAAGAAAAAAAAACGCGCTTTTGTCGTTTGGCCATTCACAGGCGCAGGGTCATATGACCAGCCGGTCACGTTCACGGTGATGGCACTGGCTACCGCTGCTGCTGCTGTTGTTGTCGTTGTTGTTGTTGTTGTTGTTGTTGTTGCCGTTGTTGTTGTTGTCATTGTTGTTGTTGTTGTTGTTGTTGTTGTGGTTGTTGTTGTTGCTGTTGTTGTTGTTGTTGTTGTTGTTGTTGTTGTTGTTGTTGTTGTTGTTGTTGTTGGCGAATTGAAATTTTACTGTCATGACTCTGAACTTCTGAAGAGTCTGAACAAGTCTGGCGAGCAATCATACTTAACATTGCAAATACTGTTTCTGAAGTTTCTTTTCCTTCTTTGTGGTTGCTGTTGTTGCTGCTGCTGCTGCTGTTGTTGTTGTGGTTGTTGTTGTTCTTGTTCTTGTTCTTGTTTTTCTTGTTGCTGTTGCTGCTGCTGCTGCTGCTGCTGCTGCTGCTGCTGCTGCGTTGTTGTTGTTGTTGTTGTTGTTGTTGTTGTTGTTGTTGTTGTTGTTGTTGTTGTTGTTGTTCTTGCTGCTGCTGCTGCTGTTGCTGTTGTTGTTGTTGTTGTTCTTGTCGTTGCTGTTGTTGTTGTTGCTGTTGTCGTCATTGCTGTTGTTGTGCCCTTGCTGGCAAGTTGAATTACTGTCATGACTCTGAACAAGTCTGGCAAGCAATCATACTTACTTTCCACCTTCCTTTCGTTCAATTTGCTGGCAAGTTGAATTTCTGTCATGACTCTGGCAATTGTTGTTGTTGCTGGCAAGTTGAATCGTACTCTGAACAAGTCTGGCATTGCAATTACTGTTTCTGAAGTTTCCTTTCCACCTTCCTTTCCTTCAATTTTTTTCTTCCTTTCATCATTCTGTTCACCCACTTCCTTTCTTCCTCCCTCTGCTGGCTTCATCTCCTTGTCTGTCTGTCTGTATGTTTGTGCCTGTCTTCCCACTGGGGGAGAAAGCAGTAGACGGAGAATGCAATAATCAACTCTAGGCGGAGAATGCAATAATCAACTCTAGGCGGAGAAAGCAATAGTCAACTCTCTCTTGGGAGTGCTTACGCTTAAACCACCAGTACTTCCCATTATAGACTCTTTCTTGGGAGGGTGTGTGCACTTAAAACAAGCCATTTGGCCCATTTGTGAAAAGTAGACATTTCGTGAAAACTGGACTGACTCAATTTCAGTCAAAAACTACGAGATTCATTTTTAAAAAACTATATTTTTTTCATTTCTGGAAGCCATGTTCCATTTGCAATCACCAAGTTTTTTTAGAACACTAGTATTTTGGAAATCATAACAAAATGGAGTCAAGAAGATAAACAGCAAAACTAATGTAGGGAATACCTTAAGGCTAATGGTTTGTTTGATAGAAGAAAAAATATTCTTCGGGGGGTTGTTGCACAAGTAGATAAACAAAATCAAGCTTATGGCATTTTACAAGTATCGCCTTCAATCCCCCACCTTGCCCCGCCTTGTGACGCCCAACGCGACTTCCTGATCGGACTGGGATGTGGGCCTGGAAGTGCGAAAACGGGTGTGCCAAGGATTTTTGGGAGAGTGGGGGTGGAGTCTCAGGTCGGAACTGAGATCTCCTGTGGCAAAGTTTCAGGGGCATAGATGCAATAGAGCAAAGGGGCATAGATGCAATAGAGCAAAGGGGGCGCATTACTTCCGGTCTGATGGCGTTCGATGTCGTGCAGCATAAGGCAGATGGCATGCCCGGTACATTCAAGGCTGTCCGATCCGTCTGTTTTGAGGGCGGCGGTTCGGGGAGAGGCCCGCCCGTATTAGTTGTGTTCCCAATGAGTCGGACCTTTAGGTGCAGACACATGGCGTCTGTCGTCGCGCGTTTGGGTTAGGCCCTCTAGTTTCTGGGGCTCGTTGGTTGCCGCGTCGCCGACAATTTCCGCAAGGCGTGAGGGGCCAATACAGGGCGATGGAATTCCACGGAACCACCGTGAGTTGGTGATATGGCAGGACGAGACGGATGGGAGGGAAGTTGGTAGAGATGACGACGAAGCCGAGGAATATGAAGTATTGCGTGTTGTCCGATTTTGCGCTGTTTCGTGTTCAAATGTCATTAAAAAAAAAACTCAAAACCAGTACATATTCGAGGTCGACAATGCAGTTGAAAAAATGAGCCCATTTTCAAAGAGGACAGGCGGCCCCTGGTCATGGCTGGCGAAAAGGTCTCCAATATATGGAGATTTGGGTGGATGTAGAAACGGCCAGCCAGTAGTGTACAGTGAATGCAGTTTTTTTTTGCAAAAACTTAGCAAAAACTTAGTAAGCCGAACAGATGGGTCGGTAGTCCTCGTTTTTTTGCACTTAAATAGAAGCATGAAAACGAAGGTAGTAAATTCACGGGATCCGGAGCAAAGCAAAAAACATGCAACGCGAACAGATTTCAAATCTTCAAAAGTCGAGCGCAAACGATTGAGCAAATTCGACCGGCATGAAAATTCAACGAAATCCAAACATGACCTTATAGGCCTATAACGTGAATTTCCGGATTTTAACAAAAACATCGAATTTCACCATAATTTGAATTGACCCTTGGAATTCTCTTGAAATTCGAAAGCAATACTTTTCGAATTATAGGCCTATAACGAGTGTTGGAAAATGAGCGACTGACGTCTGAATTTGAGTCGGTAATCTGTCAAGTGTTAATAGCCCTATGAACGCATGATACAACATTTAAAAATCGAAAATCGAAAGCTGAGSAATTTATAGCCCTATAAGTTAAAAACTAGAAGTTCGTTCGAAAATGTGAAACAATTGCTTTGTCAATCGATAGTTGGGCTTAGGGCACAAAAAAACGTTTCAAAAATGATCACTGTTTTCGCCTAAACGCAAGAAACCCGAAAGTCCAGAAAATTTTGGTAGGTAATCTATCAAGCGTTTGAAGCCCTGAAAACGCATACGACATCATTGAAAATCTGTTGCCAAAGCTCAATGAACTTAAAGCTCTAAAACTTTAATCGAGTAGTTGAAACTCGAACTGCAAATTTTTAGTCAATTTCTAAATTCTCAAAATCGAAAACTAAAAGTGCGCGAAATGCAATGAAAAAGATCGCCAAAACAAGAAAGGTTGGCCACACATGCCTGGCTTAACGGGTCAAGCGAACTACGACCTGCTGATGTACAAAACTTTGCATGTGTTTAATAACCACTTACGACTAAACTCAGACAATCTGGCGAACAACGACAAAATGAAACCTGCTCTGATGCGGAACCAGAAATGACCTCAATCGCGATGTCCATCTGAGAACCTCCTGAATAAACGGTTCCTGGAAGGTTTTCCTAGTCAACATCCTCCGTTGCCATTGAATTCAACATCTCAGATATCTTTTGTCGGGTCTGCGAAAACAAGGTTTTGTTTGTCTTCAGTTGGAAGTTGTAACAAAGAACGTAGACGCGGGGAAGGCGGGATCGGGATCGTAGATGTCCTCGGAAGGCTCTTTCGTAGTTTTTCCTTGAGGATTTGTCTTGAAATGAGAATAGTAACCCTCTCCTTTCTTACTTTGTGCAAACCAAGCGACTTTGAATCGTTTATCTGCTAGCAGCTCGACAACCTTGCCAATGTGGTAAGGTTTGTCTCTCTTTTCCTGCCCGGACAAGCTCGTAGTGCGATGAAAGTGTTGACCTCGAGATCGTCGTACTTTCCGTCTCTGTCCTCTCGGAACTGTCTGCTCTTGCGAGCACCGATGTAGATGGGTCTCTCCGGAGGGAAAAGATCATCCCAGCGTTGATCGAAGCCGACATCGGTAACCGTTGAAGAAACTTCTTCACCTGGTTTGTTGACATCAACTTCGATAGAGGGCCACGTGAAAGGCTCTTTGAGACTTTTGTCCTCAAGGTCGAGTGTTTCCTGCGTTGCTATGAACTTATTCCACCATTCAATGTTATGGGGTTGAGCATAATTCGACAAACCTTGAACATTGRCTTTCAAGGCTGCGATGGAAAGTACATMATCGTTAACCTTGAATTTCGAAGACCSTCCCGTTTTTCGATTACGAACATGACCTTCGCTGCTGCCGACCTTGTCACGCCTCTTGTCCTCACCCCGACAAGTAAGCTGAAATCTGGCTTCCAAAGATCGGATTGCATGCTTTGGCAAAGCTTAAACTTGTCCTGTTGGCTATGACTTGAAGATGTCCAGACTTTCTCTGTCATTCGGCTGCCACTGCGAATTGTGATATTGCTTGCTCCAAATGCGCACCTCTCCRTCGTCGTTGCGCTTGATTCGGAAAGGTTGATTGAAACTAATATCATTGATATTTTGTAGATGATCCTGAATGTACAACTTCCAATCYATTGTTTCCGTCATCTTCTCAACGTAAACGCCATGATCTTGTTCTACCTTGTATGACTCCCTAATGATGTGTTGCAACTCAGAAAGATCGAAAGCATCATGTACARCCAACTYTCTCGWGAAACAGCTGAACATCTGATCAATGTCCTCGTGTGTGTGACCCACAAGAAGGAAGTTTAACTTAACTTTACTAAACACTCTCATCTTTACTAATAAAACAAGATACGCTAACACAAATWTRTTCTTGTTCTCTTTCGAAGTGTTATCAAGTGTGAGATACAAAATTTTWGGAAATGGTCTAGSAAGTTGCGAAATCCGGCGATGAAGAACAATTAGCATGCAATTAGAATCGGATTTGAAGTTGTCAAASAACACAGCTGCAAAGACKGACGATGGAAATCCTAACACCTTGGCACCGRCCACGTGAACTTTCACAAAGTTCCCTTCTTTCAGTTTTGAATCYTTTTGAATCCTTGTGAAGTGTGGCAGTATGGTCTTGCTCTGATCCATACCATCGATGATCATTGTGACGTACTCTGTCGGTCGGCTGGAAGCCTTGTGGCGATGCTTACTGAGTTTTKGTCTCTCTTCTCCTTGCATTAATCAGTGCTTCTCTAGTGCCTTGCCGAATATTTCAGCCAAAAAAACAAAACAAGCGAATACTCTGTCAAGACTCSTTCATAAAGAGAGACCAAACCCGAATAAACACCTGAAAATCCAAACCGATTACTACACAACATGTTAAAGGGCTATAACTCATAATAAAATCCAAGCCGATTACCACACAACGTGTAATAGGGCTATAACTTAGAATAAAAACTATGCCGATTACCACACAACGTGTTAAAAGGCTTTAACTCAGAAAAGTCAGTAGACAAGTGTCGTACTTTAATAAATTCTTTCTTCCACAAAATATTTGTCTTAATTAACTCAAAGAGTACGGGCAGAACAACGAAGATATCACTAATAAAGTTATAATCTTTAAGAGATAGTCGACTGCAAGGACGTAACCAAGAACAGTCAGTCGCTTCAAAACGGAAAATCATAGAATTTGTTCCTGGAAATTTTTTTTAGTGTCATGATAATTTTTTCTCGAATGCGCTAATTGCAGCATCTACTTTTGTATAAATAGACAACTTACAGGGCTGTAAGTCATAACAATCAGTCGCGTTGTGCCAAACGTTGAAGAATGAATACTTAGGTGCTTTCATGAGAAACGTCATTAACCATATCTTCTACAACTAACTGTTTACGACGGAACACAAATTCATCGTAAATAAACACAAATGTTAAAAAGGTTGGAGAGAGAGAGAGAGAGAGAGAGAGAGAGAGAGAGAGAGAGAAGAAGAAAAAGAAGAAGAATATAAAGACTTAGGGAGAGAAGAAGAAGAGTTTCATGAGAATCCTTTCTTGAATGCGTGAATCCCAGTTTCTACTTTGTTGTAAAGAACAACTTATAGGGCTATAAGTCGGCACAGTCAGTCGAGCTGTATCACAAATTGAACAATGAGTCAAAACAGTCGGTCGCGTTATGCCGAATTTTAAAAAATGAACCTTATCGTGCTTTAATGAGATACATCGTTTACCACATTATCTTTAACTTATTATTTGAGGCGAAACACAAATGATTATTTTGTAAATACAAATGGTAAAAAGTAAAGTAAAGAGAGAGAGAGAGAGAGAGAGAGAGAGAGAGAGAGAGAGAGAGAGAGAGAGAGAGAGAGAAGTAGAATGCTTAGAGAGAGAAGAAGAAGAAATAGGAAGACAAGGAGAGAGAAAATAAGCATTGAGGTTTTGTCATCACCTCATTCGAACGCATTGGTTGCCTGTGAACGACCTGTCTTGAATTTCAAACATGTGGAACAAACCGAGAACCTCTTCAATGCAGGAATGAGAACTTTGGGGCAGTGAACCCTCCAAATAGTCATAAATCAGGAACGGGAAGGAAGAGTCTTCTTCATGTAAAGCGCTTTGCAGTCTCGCTTGAAGAAATCATACACGTCTCTGTGTCGGAGAGTATCTGAAAGATGAAACTGGTCGCTATTCGGCATACTCTCAGTGTTAAATCGAAAATATTCATGCAACCAGGCGAGAATTTGTTGTGATGAAGCAGATAATCTGATTGAGCATTTGTTTGCATGCTCGTACAACACTAGTCCGTCTCTGAAGTCTTTGCGTAGTCTTGCAACATGTGTAGTCGAGCATCCGTACAACTTTCCCCACGCTTTTGTGCAAACCTTTATGCCATTGAATGTCACTCTTAACACCTCTACATCTCCATCATCCGAGAAATATGACGCAACCCTCATCTCTGCGAAAAGGAAGTTGACTTGCTCAGGTTGTTTCATCGCCCAAATTTCTTCTCGCTTGTAGAAAACATCTTCTACCGTGAACTTCAAGTAACATTTGGCCTTGCAACAATCTTCCTTGAGAATTACTTCAACATTCTTCATGTTCACGTGGTAGTTCGCTTTCTTGTTGTACACACGTACGTTTCTGCCGCGCTTTCCCAAGTTGTAAGGAGATTTCTCGCTCTTGCTTGATTTGCTGTACAATCCTTTTCTCACCTCCTGTGCCACTATCTGCTTCGCTTCTCCTAAAAGTTTTCCAGATAGACTCTTCCTRAACATGTTGACATCAACTTCTGACGCGTCYTTTACTTCATTGTCCTCAGAGTCTGTGTCTTCTGATTCCTCATCCTCGCTCAATTCCTCCTCCTCGTCATCGTCGTTTGATTCCTCCTTCTCGTCATCGTCGTCGTTTGATTCCTCCTCGTTATCGCCGTCACTCGATTCCTCCTCCTCATTGTCGTTATTACGTAATTCTTGCGCAATACTGTTGTCGCGTATTTCTTTCACAACAAAGTTCTCGCTCGAGTTTTGTACATTGTCCATCTCTCTGGATTGTTCGCCCTCACCGTTTGGGCACTGACGCTTCCTTGGGCGCTCTATCTGGATTGTACTCCCAGTTTTGCTTGTTGCGCAGACACCTTTCACCATGTTTGTCGCTCGCTCAGGCGCAATAACCATTCTTGTTGTCGTCTTCGATCGTGGGCGCTTCGGAAACAAACAAACGTTGGTGGTCTTCTCACCATTTGCACTGAGCTTCGGTGGTAGAGGGTTCTGGTTGTCGTCTCCGCTTGTAGAATATTGACGCAGGTTCGGAAACCACTTGACAATCTTCGTCTTGACACTCTTGGCATCAACACTCTTCTGACATTGAGAAAGGTTTGAAAACCTCACATGTTTAGTCTTGCGACTACTCTGACCTTGGGTTGTGGTCATATTAACAACAAGACGAGTATGTCTTTTGGTGAAAGAATCCATGGCAGGAAGATATGACACAACAACCTATCCGACGTCTAGAAGTGACGATGGCGTCGCCTACAAAAGAGAAGACTCGGTGTTGGGGCGAGAAAGTAGAAAACAAATATAAAAGACTTTAAACAACGACACGACTGTCAATCACGGGCTCACTTAAAAACTTCCAATCTCAGAGGACGGCCACAAGAGCGTCGCTAACGGGCGTGAACTTCTTGGACACGAAATTGAAATAAAATGAAAACATCCCCTAGTGGAACCCGCGTCAAGAAAATCGTCCGCAATTTGGAGTTTCTCGCCGACGGATTTTGGAGAAGTAGAATTTTTAAGCCGTTAGCGACAAAAAATTTGGAGAGCCCAGCTACTGGGATCCCTTTCAAGAACATTGTTAAAAATTTGGAATATCCCACCACAAGTTTTCGCAAAAGTTGAAATTTTGGACCGTTAGTGGCAAAAATTTCGAAGATCAAGGACTCCCGGTAAAACAAATAATTTCGAACGCCCGGCCACTAGGATTCCCGTCAAGAACATCGTTAAAAATTTCGATTTTCCCGCCAACAGTGCTCTCCAAAATTTCGGGGAGCCACGACCCGGTAAAACAAAACATTTTGCACGGCAAGCTACCGCTTGCGCTTTAACTGGTTTCCGCCTAGATTGAATGCGCAACATTTAACTTCTTGGAGACCAAAGCACGAAAATTAAAAAAACTCCGCCACAAGATTCCCAAATTGTGAGAAAGATTCTACGAGGTCGGGAGCGAAAAAGAGAATTTCAAAAAGGACCACGATCGAGTGTTGTCGTTGAGCGTCGTCGTAGCTTAGAGAACAAATATGCATGTACAAACAGAGAGAGAGAGAGAAAACAGAGTGGAGCGTCGTCGTAGAGGCTTCGTGAATGTCGTTGTAATGTAGATCGTCGCTGCTAACCTTACTTAATAAAGTGTTGTACTTTTGAAGTCGACATTTGTCTAATAAAATTTTAGGATTTTGATTTAATGTGTTAGAATGTGGATATTCTTTTATCTAAAAAAAACATTCTACGTACAAAGGACTCTTTTGGAAATTTTCCTTTAGTGTTTAACAACGTTGTGCCTATTAAGGATAAATAATAGATTGTACTTTTCAAAATAGAGGAAAAAAAGTCACACTAGGAAGAGTTCGGATGTTGTTCAATGATTAATGTGAGTGTAGATCCTTTTAGTCTTGCTAAAGAACATTTCTTCCACGAGACTGAATTGTTGCCTAACGGAAAACACACACCATTGAAGGACTGTCTTTCTTATTTCGTCGTCTTCCTTGGTTGGAGCTAGGGATACAGGGCGATATCTGTAAACGTGCATGAATTGGGTTATTTATGTCATTTGCGTATATTGATGTAGGCATGTATCCTTTGTCTTCTTTCCACTGTCTTACTCTTCAGCCCAAGTTACAGATATAGCCCTATAACCTTAGATTCAGGCAAGGACGACAACAAAATGAGAAATATAGTGCTTCGAGGGCCGAAAATTAATTTGGTTTCTAAGGACCAAAACGTCTGATGGATTGTCTTTCTCATTTCCTCCTCTACCTTGCGTGGATGTTTGGATATAAAATTTTATTAATAAGTTGTCCGATTTCTTTTGATTATGTCATTTTCGTAGATTGATAAAGACAYGTATCCTCTATCTTCTTTCCATGTTCTTCCTCCTCAKACAAGGTCACATATTTAGCCCTGCAATTTGTATTCAGACAACAATGATAGTGAAATGGAAAAATTTATCTCCATGTTCTTCCTCCTCGGCCAAAATTGTAGATATARCCCTATAAATTGGATTTAGACAAGAATGGCAACGAAATGGAAAAAACAGTCATTTAAAGGTCGGAGAAGAACATGTATTGTTCGAGATGGAATTTCTGTCTAAGGACAAACACACTTGAATGACTTGTCTTTCTCATTTCGTCTTGTTACTTACAGGAATCCTGCGTCTTCTTTGCATCGTTTTCCTCCYTAGCCAAGGTTACAGACATAGCCCTATATTYGTGGCTTCAGGCAAGAACAAAAACAAAATTGGAGAAACAGTCCTTTAAGGGTCGAAAAAGAACATATCTTGTTYGAGATTGGATTTTTCTCTAAGAACAAAACCGCTTGAAGGGTTGTCTTACTCATTTCGTCCGCTTTCTTGCCTGGATGGGGAGATGTGTTTGTAACTTGCCTGAATCATATATCTTTTATTTAATTCGTTTTCGTAGAGCGATGTTTTGGTTGTCTGCTCGGTGTCCTTGCCATCTTCTTCCTCCTCATGGGAAGGTTACAGAATTAGACCAGTAACCTTGGATTGAGCCAAGGACGATAACGAAGCGGAAGATGCAGTCTTTAAAGTGTCGGAGAAGTACACTTCTTGAACSGGACTGTTATGTTGTACAGTCATTTTCCTCGAATGCATGTGAGGGTACATAACTAAATCTTTAACCCAGCCTGATTTGCTTTTTTTATTTCATTTGCGTGAAGGGATGTAGGCCTGTATCGTTGGTGTCCTACTATCTTCTTCCTCCTCCTCACACATACACGCTCAACCTTGTCATCTTCCTCTGGCTCCTCCATGCCTCCTCTTGCTCCTTGTCATGTTCTTCCTTCCTCCTCCTCATAAATTTACACACAACCTTGCCATGCCATCTTCTTCCTCCTCCTCTTCCTCTCTCCTTCCCCTACTACTCCATCTCCTTACCATCTTGAAGTTCCTCCTCCTGCCATCTTCTCCTCCTCCTGCTACTTGCCTTCTTGTTCTTCCTGCCATCTTCTCCTCCTTCCCAGGTTCCTCACACCTTCTCCCTCTTTTCCGTCCCGCGTTTCATCCCATCTTCGACCCCGCCTTCTTCCCCCTGAGGTTCTTCCCCGAATCCCCCGCCCCTCGCCTTCCCCTGTCCCTTCCCCCGTTCCTTCCCCCCCACGTCCCCCCCGCGTTACTCCAGTTCCTCCATGCCCCCTCTTGCTCCTTGCCATGTTCTTCCTTCCTCCTCCTCACACATTTACAAACAACCTTACCATGTCATCTTCTTCCTCTTCCTTTTCCCCTCTCTTTCCCCTACTACTCCAGCTCCTTACCATCTTGAAGTTCCTCCTCCTGCCATCTTCTCCTCCTCCTCCTACTTGCCTCTTGTTCTTCCTGCCATTTTCTCCTCCTTCCCACATTCCCCACGCCTTCTCCCTCCCTTCCGTCCCACATTTCATCCCATCTTCGTCCCCGGCTTCTTCCCCCAATCCCCCGCCCCTCGTCTTCCCCTCTTCCTTCCCCTCTTCCTTCCCCCCTTCCTTCCCCCCCGCGTTCCTCCAACTTTCACCATGCCTTTTTTTTTCTTTTTTTTTTTTTAATATCAATCCACAATTCATTAACAATATGAAACAGAGGCCAGAGACCTCACACTTCAACCCGGGGGTATCTCACAGCATCAGCCAGCTTAGCTTACAGGTAGGAGACCAGCGGATACTCTTGCAAATGCAGAGTATAACAAATGAACTAACTATGCCTTTCAAAGCGACCAACCCAGTAACTGAGTCTGACCCTGAACTTCAAGCAACTTGCTGCAACGCATGCCCCACGACCTCAGATTACAATACTACAATGAGACTTCTCATATCCAATGGTAGAATAACTCAGTGAGAGACCTTCTAATCATGGACTAACTCGGCCCAGAGGACTAACGTCCCGGTCCTACTGACGCTCTCCTAATGGCCCACAGCGGCCCTAGCAGGGGCCGAGTATCCTGTTCCCACAAAGTCCCTACCAACTGACACACTCCTACCGGCCCACAACGGCCCTATCAGGGATTGAGTGTCCTGGTCCCATGAAACCGAGTGATCTGGTTCCTAGGCTTAGACAAGCCTGATGCTGTTACTACCTACAGTTCGTATATTAGACAGCCACTTCTCTTTCTGCTCTCAGAGGGGGGGCCCGACCGACCGAGTGATCTGGTTTCACCCTGCTTTTAGCGGCTTGGCAGGGCGGATGGAGTGGTGAGGCCCGCCCGCCCGCCCGACGGGTGGACCCAACGAGTGGTGAGGCCCGACCGACCGACCGACGGGTGGACCCGACGGGTGGACCCAACGGGCGGACGGACCGACCAATGGCTGGGCCGACTAAGTGGATTGACCGACCAAGAGACCCTACGGCCTCGAGGCCAAGCGAGCGGGAAAAAGAGCTGAAGTGTTTTTTTTCCTAAGCGATTCAACGACCGACCGAGCAACTGAGCAAGGAGCAAGGAGCGAGCGAGCGATCGAGGAACGAGAGCAAGCGAGCAAGGAGCGAGCAGAAAGAGAGCAAGCGAGCAAGGAGCGAGAGAGCCGAAAGAGAGCAAGCGAGCAAGGAGCGAGCGAGCGAGGAAGCGAGCGATCGAGAGCGAGAGTAAGCGCGCGAGTGAGAGCGAGCAAGCGAGGAAGCGAGTGATCGAGAGCGAGAGTAAGCGCGCGAGTGAGAGCGAGCGAGCGAGAGTGAGAGTAAGCGCGCGAGTGAGAGCAAGCAGGAAAGACAGCAAGCGAGCAAGGAGCGAGCAAGGAGCGAGCGAGCGAGGAAGCGAGCGATCGAGAGCGAGAGTAAGCGCGTGCGTGAGAGCGATCGAGCGGTAAGCGCGCGAGTGAGAACGAGCGAGCGAGAGCGAGCGAGCGAGAGCGAGAGTAAGCACGCGAAAGAGAGCGAGCAGGAAAGAGAGCAAGCGAGCAAGGAGCGAGCGACGAGGGAGCGAGGAAGCAAGTAAGACCATAGCGTGTGAGTGAGAGCGAGGAAGCGAGCGACGAGGGAGGAAGCAAGCTAGGAGGAAGCGAGCGACGAGCGAGCGAACGAGCAAGGAGAGAGCGAGCGAGAGCGATTGAGGAAGAAGCGAGCGAGCACGAGGAGGGAGCGAGCGAGGAGGGAGAGAGCGAGCTGGCGATCGAGGAGGGAGAGCGAGCTAGCTGTCTCGAGCGAGGAGGGAGCGAGGAGGGAGCGAGGAGGGAGCGAAGAGGGAGCGAGCGAGGAGGGAGAGTAAGCGAGTGAGCGAGCGAGCGAGAAGGAGAGAGAGTGACCGAGGGAGAAAGTCAGAGAGAGGGCGAGCGAGATAGAGCTGGCAAGCGAGGAGGGAGCCAGCAAGCGAGCAAGGAGGGAGCCAGCAAGCGAGCGAGGAGCAAGCCAACGAGGGATCGAGGGAGATAGGTGTGTAGCCTTCCCCTGACCTTCCTACCACCTTCCCTACCACGTCACACCTTTTTCTTTGTCGTCTTTCCTTCGTGCCTCCTCTATTTTTCCTCTCATCTCCCTTTCTTCCCGTTTGGCTTTTTGTTTTTCAACGTCATGGTCTTCCCATTTGGCTTTTTGTTTTTCAACGTTATCGTCTTCCCATTTGGCTTTTTGTTTTTTAACGTTATGGTCTTCCTCCTTCTCCTGCTCCCCATTGTGGTCGTCCTTCCCGCCTTCTCCCCGCCTTCCCTTTCGCCTTCTCCCCGCCTTCCCTTTCGCCTTCTCCCTGCCTTCCCTTCGACCTTATCCCGCCTTCTCCCCGCCTTCCCTTCGGCCTTCTCCCCGCCTTCTACCCGCCTTCTCCTCGCCTTCTCCCTGCCTTCTCCCCTCCTTCCCTTCTTGCTCCCCCGCCTTTTCCCCGTGTTCCCTTCCTTTGTCGCCTCCCGCCCCGCCTTTTCCCCGCGTTCTCATCTTCTGCCCCTCCTCCCCGCCTTCCCTTTCTTGTTGCCCCGCCTTCCCTTCTTGTTCCCCCGCCTTTTCCCCATGTTCTCATCTTCTGCCCCTCCTCCCCGCTATCCCTTTCTTGTTCCCCGCCTTCCCGATCACCTTCTCCGTTCGCTGGCTTCGGAGCCTTCCCCCTCACCTTCTTGACTGCTTTCGGCGCCTAAAGCTTGGCGCGCAGCCCCGAACATTAATCTAAAAACACTAATCTTAAAACGGTAATCTAAAAACGGAGCGAAGGTTCGGATAAGATCTCTTCTTCGAGGTTGATTAAGATTTCTTTAGGCCTACAAAAGTTTTTCTTTTTTTGTTTCTTTCTCCTCTAAGACTTGTTTTTTCTGTCTTCTCTCTTCGTTTTCTTT
>BFEA01001186.1:16351-29801 GCA_003427395.1 Chara braunii
TTTTTTTTTTTGGGAAATATTCAGTATTTCATTACAGCGAAAACCTAGGACGAGGCTGGGGACCTCACAATTCAACCCGGAGTTACCCTGGCAGCATCAGCCCGTTTTGCTTACAATCCAAGCTCGCTGACCTACCTCTATTCTAGGTCCATCCCGACTACTGTTTGAAAACTGGGTCCAACATCCCATGCTAAGACCAAAGTCTTTCCAAAAATCAAACCTCGAAGCACCGGGAAAAAGGGGGCCGCCACACACACAAAGGCACAAACATACACTCACAGGGATGCACATAAGAACACAGACACACAGAAATACACAGACATGSARACATAGACACAMACACGCACAAACAGTCGTGTTTACACAACACACACAGACACGCAGACACAGACAAACACACAAACAAAGATACACATAGACGCACACTGGTAGACACACACACAAGAACGCAGGCACACAGACACACACAAACATAAAGACACAGGCTTGTAGTGACAAAACGTTTCCCCAGAACCAATCACTTTCACCTGCACCACTCGTGTTTACACACAGACACACGCACACAAGGACACAGTTAGACACACAGATACACGGACAACGACACACACAACGACAAAGACACGCACAGACACACGCACAAACTCACAGCCACACACGGACAAAGGCACATACGGACGGACTGACACAGTCTGTGTCTGTGTTCGTATGTCTTTTTGTGCACCGCACAGGAACACAGACTCAGCCCATGTCCGTGTTTTAATGCACATGTGTTTATGTGTGTTTGTGTTTGTTTCTGTGCCTATGTCTGTCTGTGCACAGTGGCACAGACTAACGCAAGCACATTCCCAAAATTGTTATAGGCCTATAACGACTTTCATTTGTAGCAGTCGAGTTCACACACAGACACACGCACACAAGGACACAGTTAGACACACACAGACAAACACAACCACAAACACAACCAAACACACACAGGCATAGACGCACACAACCAGACACACAAGAACACACAGATACACACACACACACACACGCAAACACAGGTACATGCACACACAGATACACACACACTCACAGACAGCCACACACACAAACACAGACACACTGACAAACAGACACACAGACACACATAAAGACAGAGGCCTGAAAGCGGTCCCCAAAGTGTTTAAGGCCAACAAGCACCTTCGCATATTTTTCTGCTCGAGGCTGCCACACACACAAAGGCACAAACATACACTCACAGGCACGCACACAAGAACACAGGCACAGAAACATACACAGACATTCAGACATAGACACGCACATACACAAATAGAGACACACACAAAACACAAGCTTAAAATGCTGAAAAGTTTCCCCAAGAAAATTGCAGGCCTATAATCACTGTTAGGCACACACACAAGAACACAGGCACACAGACACACAGACACACATAGACATAAAGACACTGGCTTGTATTGTCAAAAAGTTTCCCCATAACCAGTACTAGCATTTTATAACTTTCGCCTAAAGACACAGGCTTGTATTGTCAATCAGTTTCCTCATACGCACACAGACACACACAGACACACACAGACACACACAGACACACACATACATAAAGACATAAAGACACAGGCTTGTATTGTCAATCAGTTTCCCCAGACGCACACAACCATACACACAAGAACACACAGATACACACACACACAGACACGCACACACACACACACACGCAAACACAGGTACACATACATACAAACACACACACGCAAAGACAGCATTACACACAAATAGAGATGCACAGACACACATAAGGACAGAGGCCTGGAAGTGGTCCCAAAAGTGTTTAAGGCCGACAAGCACCTTTGCCTTGCCTGCCACACACAGAGGCACACACACAGACACAAACAACGACGCGCACACAGGCACAGATGCACACACACGAAGAGAGACACACACACACGAAGAGAGAGACACACACAGACACACACACAAAAAGACACCTTTGTCAGTCGTGCTTACACACAGACACACTCACACAAGGACACAGGGAGACACACACAGACACACGAACACTGACACACACATAGACATACACGGGTACAGAGACATACAGGCAAAACAAGCAGGGGTGTTAGGGCCCTGTAACCAGTCTTGCCGTGCTTGACATTTGTTTTGGATGCCTCTTTGTGTGCAGTCCATTCGTGACGATGAAGACATCCCGAGGTGTGAGGGGTGCGAGCAAGGGGAGGAGTGCAAGAACAACCGGCATAGTGTTTTCCCGGGAGCAGCCGGCGTGCTCCGGAAGGGTTGTGCAGCAAAGGCGACCACCGGCGCAGAACGCCGCTCAAGACGCATGGGGAGAGGATGATTTTCCCCAAATGGGAGAAGGAGATAAGAAAGAATATGTTCTAGAAGAAGGAGAGTTCGAGGAAGGAGGAGGCGTAGGAGAGGGAGAGGAAGGAGAGGGAGAGGAAGCAGAGGGAGAGGAAGAGGAAGAGGAAGAGGAAGGAGGAGGCGAGGGAAAAGAAGAAGAAGAAGAAGAAGAAGAAATAGAGGACGAGGATGGAGGAGAAGAAGATCCAATGGAGGAGGACGACAATTGGCAGAGAGAGTTCCTTGAGTCCAGGCCTGTTCGCAGCGACTTCAAGTACTTCTTTTGGGCCGTGTATGTTGCAGCTGGATTAACTTTTCTTCACGTCGAGAGCACCGGCAACGGTGTCTATCTAGAAATCGGCGAAATTTTATTTGCAGCGCACGTGATGGAGAAATATCTCATCACGGAGTTGTGGGTCGTTATCAAGGGTAAGCTCCCAAAATGTCTATTGAAGGGGGATAAATAAATGCCCATGCAGATGCCCATCCAAAACAGGAAATTGTTGATATCAAATAAGATTGGTTGCAAGGTAAATGCTCTCATCTCCCCTAAAATTCCCACTGCATATATCTCTTTGCAGGAAGTTGCAGAGCTGCAAGTTTCACTCCGCTTCTTTGAAGTCGCAGATCTTCAGTTTCAGGCCTATAACTTCCACGGCGTATCCGAGAGTTATAGGCCTATAACTTCCATGGCGTAACCGAAAGTCATAGGCCTAGAACTTCTACGTCCTACCGGAAGTTACAGGCTTTTAACTTTCACGTCTTGTCCGCGTCTTACTCACTTCCGGGGAGTTATAGGCCTATAACTTTCACTGCGTCTTCCTTGCTTCCGATAAGTTATAGGCTTATAACATTCATTGCGTCTTCCTCGCTTCCAGAAGTTTGACTCTTTGAGGTTGCAGGCCTGGAATGTGTTACTCACAGAGCAAGCAGAAAAATCACAAACTCCAACGACGACGACCACGAGGGGTGGCTCGAAAGCGAGGTCACAACGCCCCAGAGATGTGATTTTTCCTCAAACCATTGTCGGGCCTTCCGGTAGTTTGGAAAGGGGATCGGACACAAAGACGGTTCCCGGGAAGATTCGTGGGAAAAAAACAGTCACAGAGGGTCCGCCTCGTCTGGAAGGGCAACGGGAGGGGAAGACAAGGGAAGATGAACTCCAGGTACCCCAAGGTTTCGTGCCGAACGAGTGCACGGAAGATTTGATACAAACTTGGGAGGAGTTGAAGAGTTTGAAGGAGAAGAAGCTTTCACACGAGTTTTTTTTAATTGCCAATGAGATGTTTGAAGAGGTCACCCCTAGTGAATGGGAAAAAACCAATGGAGGTGAGAGAGTCGAACGAGGACCATGTGAAGTTCATCATGGACTCCATGTTGAAGCAGCCAACTGGAGATCATCTTCCCTTCGTTGGCCTCGTCGACCCTGCCCAGGCCGGGCGCAAAGAAGACGTGAGCTTGACGAAACTGAGAGCCGGCGACTACGACATTTTTGCACTTGGTGCTGGCCACAGTCGGGAAGCGAGGGAGCGGTTAGCACGCACGAATCCCGACAACGAGGAGTACCAGTACAATGTCTGCTATGTTTACGTTGGCCTCACGATCGGTGAGGCGAGGCAGGTTGCCCACAGGCATAACCTTGCAGCGGGTTACCACAGGGACTTGAACTTCATCGAGAAGCTCAGGTGTTGACGCCAAGTCTTTGAGAACAGAGGGTGCATTAAGTCGCAAGAAGTGAAGCTCACTTGCCTGAAAGAAGCAGGGATTCTGAATGAGGCTAAGAAATTGAACGCCCAAGACCCGTTGCTGCAGTATGCTTTCAAGCCCCAAGAGATTTGGAAGCTCATGTGTAAGATCATGAGCATGTGGCAGAGGGGCGAGGTCAAAGGCCAGAAACTGAAGCTGGTTGCAAGGAGCTTCTTGAAAGCGGACCAGGATCTGGAAACGAGCGAGTTCGAGGGCACGAAGAAAAGCCAGCGTGGGAAGAGCCTTGATAGGGCAGCTGCGAAGGAACAAGAAATGACGCTTTTTTATCCTCGGGTGCAACTGCAGGGTAACAGGGTCCTCATGGTTGTCGAGGACATGCCAGCACAACACTTGATAGTCATGGGTAGTATGGCTCCAGAAAACACCGTCTCTATCCTCCTTGAGGTCATTGCGAAGCAGATCTCGCTCAAGGAGATGGAGAAGAAGTTCCAGCTTGTCAAACAAATTGCCTACGTCTGCAAGGCATTCGCAGTAGGGGTGGGTGCTGCTAACTTCAAGGAGGCCGAGAAGGAGTATCCTCTCCACACGAAGAAAGAGATTTTGGAGAAGTTCGTTGGTGGCATCAGAAGGGGTCAGACGAGTATCCCCGCACTGGATGGTCATATTAAACGGCCTTTAGAATGAAAGAACAAGGAAAGGAGACTGCAAGCAAAGAAGGTTATTCACGTGTTCCGTTCGAAACCTCTTGTGGGACCGTTCGTCGACTGGACGGAGGTGACACACGACAACGACTCGGCGGAAGTGAAAATTATCAATGGCGACATGCGCTTGTTGTCGAAGCTGCAGGCAGAAAAGTTGCCGATATCTCTGGCTATTTTCAACTTCCCTTACGGGTTCGCGCACGAGGGTCACGCATCTGATAATGAGTTGTTTCCAGAGTCGGACGTTATGGAGGTTCTTCACAATCTGAAGGACGTTTCCAGTGCCCCGTTGTGGACAGTTGCGGGATTCTATTCGGTGGACATGCTTCCTTCCATCCGCTCCTCATTCCGGGAAGTTTGCAATGCAGGGCAGGAGCTTTTGACGTGGTGCAATCCTAATGTGACAAATCTAGGTGGGCCTCGGCTTGTGAGTGCGACCAAATTCTTCGTGCTGGGCTATTACAGCGAGACTGGGCAGCGCGAGATGGCGCACTACAATTTTGATCCCACTGATATGCGTCACAATTTCCAGCTCTTCAATGTTGTGATGCAGAAGTACCAGCACCCTGGTGGCGGTGTCCTCTGCACATACCAGAAACCGTATACTTTGTACTCCTGGCTTGTGAATAAATTCTCTCCCGCAGGGGCTTGCGTTCTAGATGGTTTTTCCGGTTCCCGCACAGGCACCATAGCGTGCGTCAAGGCAAATCGGAATTGCCTTGTGGTGCAGATAAACACCAAGTGCGCTAAGGTAATCGCCACGAGGCTTCTGACAGACATCGGCGACACACTTGCGCGCGAAACGCCAAAGCGGAAAGAAAAGGTCGCACAAGGCAGCCCGACCTCTAAGTTGTCTAGGGATACGAAGTCTGCCGAAAATGAACTCGTGCCCGATGAAGACACGGGCACTGCTGCTGGACTGGCGGACAGCGCTGAGGCTGTCGTTATCGGGCCGTCAGGTGCGAGTTTGCCCACTGCTGTGGCAGCTGCCGGCCCGTCCGGTGTGGAGTAAACTGTTACCGGTGTTAAGCCCGCTATCGTTGTGCCTCTTCCCGGTGAGGGTAGACCCGTGCCTGCTTCCATGCCTGTTCCCAGCGTTGTTCCCGAAGTTAGACCAGAGGCTGAGATGCAACCTGCGTCCGGGCTTGTTCAACAGAGTGTCTTGAGTCTCGCCATGAGCCAGGAATCGAGGAGGACCACGACTGGCGGCAGGAAGAGGCGCAAACGAAAGGCAGGCGGTGAAGAGGTGTCGAGCCCGCTAGGTGGGGTAACGATTGGCCTCAAGGCCAACACTCACTCACGGACTGCGAAGTGATTGAGGCCACAACGTATCCTTTGGATATAGGCCTATATGTCATGTGTGGACACGCACTTTCGATATAGGCCTATATTGCATGTGTGACCTCAAACCGCACATGCAATATAAGCCTATATTGCATGTGTCGACACGCACTTTCGATATAGGCCTATATTGTATGTGTGGCCTCAAACCACACATGCAATATAGGCCTATATTGCATGTGTGGACACGCACTTTCGATATAGGCCTATATGCATGTGTGACCTCAAGTCACTTTCATGCTCTGCGGACTCGCGTCTTCTCCTTCCGCTTGTTTTTTTTCACCATGTGCAGCCTCAAACCACGGATCGCCCGCGATAATGACAAAAGGTCCAGGAGCTGCCGTTTGTTGGCGTCGAATAATGATTTGCTTGGTACATTCCGGTCAAGGAGCCAAAGCAAGATAAAAAACGATCCATGTAGCAAGGATTGCGCCTCTCGCAATTGGTGCGAGAGGAGAAACGAAGCTTTATTCGTGCACGAGTCTTCAGTTGGCATCGCATGATCAAAATGAGGATTCCTGTGGTTTGTGGTCTAGGAGTTGCTATTTGTTGATGTCGAATAATGATTTGCTCGGTCAAAGAGTTGAAGCAGGATCGACAACGGTCCATATAGCAAGGATTGCGCCTCTCGCAATTGGTGCGAGAAGAGAAACCAAGCCTTATTCGTACACAGGCCTCCTCTGGTGTGTGCTGCTTTGCCTGGATCCCTCCCATGATTGATCGTCGCCCCTGCGTCGTCGGAGTGTGTGCTGCTTTGCCTGGATGCCGCTCCCAAGATTGGTTGTCGTCCCTTCGTGGTTGGAGTTGTGTGGTTTGGCACATGACTTTGTTTTCTGCAAAATTGTTATTGTGTAGAATAGGCTAGCTTTTTGTTTTTTAGGTCGTGGAAGTGGGAACCAGGCGCACTCGGTTCGTGGTTCAGACCGCAGTAGGTCGACAATTTTGAGAGTGTCATCATTACTGGGAACTATGTGTTCTGTCGTGCATTGTAGCCATTTAGAGGAACGAGGCCTGGGGAGGTCGACCCAGTGGTACTCACCACACGTGTGGTAGTTTTCGGGGACAGGGGGTACTTTAGTTTGCCTTTCCCAGGATTGGTCGCCGTTCCTTCGTCGTTGGAGTTGTATGGTTTGACACATGGCTTTGTTTTTTGCAGAATTTTCATTGCGTAGAGTAGGCTAGCTCTTTCCTTTTTAGGTCGTGGAAGTGGGAACCAGGCGCACTCGGTTCGTGGGTCAGACCGCAATAGGTCGACAATTTTGAGAGTGTCATCATTATTGGGAACCATGTGTTCCGTTGTACATTGTAGGCATTTCGAGGAACGAGGCCTGGGGAGGTCCACCCAAGGGCACTCGGCACAAGTGTGGTAGTTTTCGGTACATTGTGGTACTTTAGCTTACACGTGGAGTGACTTAGTGGAGCATTTATTGTTTACTTCTTTTGTCGGGTTTGGTTCAGTTCTTTTGTCGGACTTTTCTTTTTTTCTAAAGGTTAATTTTTACAACCCTCTATTTTTCTTTCTAAAGGTTGTTTCTGATAACCCTCTCATTTTCATTCGTGAGTTCTTGTTCACTTACCTTTGGTTGGACGACCACTCTCTCTCTCTCTCTCTCTATCTATCTATCTATCTATCTATCTATCTATCTCTCTCGTGCGCGAGCGCGCGTAAAAGGTGTCTCGGGCTAACAAAATAGTGTTATAGGCCTATAATCACTAAAAACCTATAATCACTTTCGTCTGTGCCAGTCGAGTTTACAGACAAACCCACGCACACAAGGACACAGTTAGACACACACAGACAGACACAACCACACACACACAACCAGACGCACACAGGCACAGACGCACACAACCACACACACAATAATGCACAGATACACACACACAGACACGTACACAGGTGCTCACACACACATACACACACACACTCACAGACAGCCGCACACATAGACATAGACACACTGACAAACACACACAGACACACATAAAGACATGGGTCTGCGGGTGCTCCCAAAAGTGTTGTAGGTCTACAAGCACGTTTGCCTTGCCTGCCACACACGCACAGAGGCACACACAGACACAAACAACCACGCGCACACAAACACACACAAACACAGACGCACACTCAGAGACTCACACACAAGAACACAGGCACACAGACACACACACAGATACGCAGGCACACACACACACACACACACACACAAAAAGAGATACACTCACAGACACACACACACACACACACACACACACACACACACACACACACACACACACACACACACATATAGACACAGGCTTGAAGTTTTAAAAAGTATTCCCCGAACCGTTTCAGGCTGATTTGTTTGTTATCTCAAAAAAACATGTTTACAGTCATACAAGATGTATGAAACGATAAAAGTATTCGGGGGGTTTTCGAACGCCCAAACATGTTCTCGAACATATTCTCTCAAACTAGAGCGAACATATTGTTTTCTACTGTTTTTTTGTTTTTTCTTTTAATAAATTTTGAACTGGTGTACCTCCTTGGCAAAAGTTTATTGCACTCTTACTTTAAACAACCACGCACGTGGTTAGATGCATCAGCCTCAAGTACGCAAACACAGAGACACAGATACACGGATACAGACACACACAACAACACACGCACACAGACACGCACACGGACACGCACACAGACACATACACACACAGATACATACAACGACACACGCACACAGACACATACGGACACACTGACACAGTCCGTGTCTGTGTTTGTATGTTTTTTGTGTACCACACACGAACATAGACTCAGCCCGTGTTCATGTTTTCATGTGCATGTGTTTATGTGTGTTTGTGTCTATTTCCGTGTATATGTCTTTGAGTGTGTACACTGGCACAGACTAACACAAGCACACACACACAAAGTAACATTCTCCAGAACTGTTATAGGCCTATAATCACTTTCGTATGTGCCAGTCGAGTTTACACACAGACACATGCACAGAAGGACACAGTTAGACACACACAGATAGACACAACCACACACACACAACCAAACACACAAAGGCACAGACGCACACAACCACACACACAAGAACAGACAGACACACGCATACATATGTACACATACACACAGCCAGACACACACAACTACGCACACACAGACAGCCACACACACAAACACAGACACACAAACAAACACATAAAGATAGAGGCCTGGAAGTGGTCCCAAAAGTGTTTAACGCCTGCAAGCACCTTTGCCTTGCCTGCCACACACACAGAGGCACACACACAGACACAAACAACCATGCCCACACAAACACAGACGCACACACAGACAGACGCATTTAATCACTTTCGCTTCTGCCAGTCGTGTTTACACACAGACAGACGCATGCAACAACACAGTTAGACACACACACACACACACACACACACACACACACACACACACACACANCGTGTTTACACACAGACAGACGCATGCAACAACACAGTTAGACACACACACACACACACACACACACACACACACACACACACACACACACATACACATACACAAACACACACACATACACACGCATACATTGGCACATACACACACAAGCACACACAGACAAAGTCACAGACACACACAACCACACATCGAAAAGTGTTCCCAAAACTGTTAAAGGTCAAGAAGCACCTTTGCCCGAGGTTGCCCACGTTCATTGTGTGCGCATGCATTCAATCCATGCACGTGCACACACTTGATTGGTTGATTGGTTGGTTGGTTGATTGATTGATTGATCCACGCACATGCACACACGCACACACACGCATATGCACACACGCACAAACTTGATTGGTTGATTGGTTGATTGATTGGTTGGTTGCATGCCTGCAATCAATCAATCAATCGATCAACCAATCAGTCCAAAAAACACGGGTGTGAGTGTGAGCGCGAGTGGGTTGTGCGTGGTGTGTGGGAGAGTGTTGGTCATAGCATCTGCTGCTACTCGATGAAGGGTGGGGGACGATGAGAAAGGGCGACACAGCTACTGGCAGATCTAGGTCAGCCTTTGCTGCTACTCGATGAAGGGTGGGGGACGATGAGAAAGGGAGGCACAACTACTGGCAGGTCTCGGTCTTTGTGTTAGGGACGATGAGCTAACGACAAGTGTTTGTGGTCTGTTACAAGGAATACCAAAAGTGTGGGGACCAACTACTCGAGGTCTTCGCCCTTACAAAGAAAGGAAAACAAGAAGGAAAAAAAAAACTCACCACATGCACACACGCACACACACGCATGTGCACATACACACACAGGATTGGTTGATTGGTTGATTGATGGATTGGTTAGATGCACCAGCCTCAAGTACGCAAACACAGACACGCAGACACAGATACGCACACAAACAGAGGTACACAAAGACGCACATTGGGAGTCACACACGCAAGAACGCAGGCACACAGACACACACAGACACACACAGACACACAGACATAAAGACACAGGCTTGAAGTGTCGAAAAATTTCCCCATAACTATTAGAGACCTTTAATCACTTTCGCCTTCGCCAGTCGTGTTCGTACACAGACACACGCACACAAGGACACAATTAGACACACACAGACACACGGACACGGACACGGACACACACAACGACACACGCACACAGACACACACATGGACATGCACACAAACACAAACACACACAGACACATTCAATGACACACGCACACAGACACATACGGATAAACTGACACAGTCCGTGTCTATGTTTGTATGTTTTTTGTGTACCACACACGAACACAGACTCAGCCCGTATCTGTTTTTTCATGTGCATGTGTTTCTGTGTGTTTGTGTCTATTTCCGTGTGTGTGTCTTTGAGTGTGTACACTGGTACAAACTAACCCAAGCACACACACACAAAGTAACATTCCCCAGAATTGTTATAGGCCTATAATCATTTTCGTCTGTGCCAGTCGAGTTTACACATAGACACACGCACAGAAGGACGCAGTTAGACACACACAGACAGACACAACCACACACACACAACCAAACACATACAGACACAGACGCACACAACCACACACAGATACACACACACACACACGCACACAGATACACACACACATACATACACACAGATACACAAACACACACACACACACAGACACACACACACACACACACACACACACACACGCACACACACACACACACACACAGGTAAACATACACACAGACACACACACACAACCACGCACACACAGACAGCCACACACACAGACAGCCACACACACAGACAAACACATAAAGACAGAGGTCTGAAAATGGTCCCAAAAGTGTTTAAGGCCTGCAAGCACCTTTGCCTTGCCTGCCACACACACACACAGGCACACACACAAACACAAACAACAACGCACACACAGGCAGACAAATTTAATCATTTTCGTCTGCGCCAGTCGTGTTTACACACAGACGGACGCATGCAAGAACACAGTTAGACACACAGACACACACAAACACACGCATACATTGGCACAGACACACGCAAGCACACATAGACAAAGTCATAGACACACACAACCACACATCGAAAAGTGTTCCTAAAATTGTTAAAGGCCAAGAAGCACCGTTGTTCGAGGTTGCCTACGTTCATTCTGTGCGCATGCATTCAATCAATGCACATGCACACATATGATTGGTTGATTGGTTGGTTGGTTGATTGATTGATTGATCCATGCACATGCACACACGCACACACTTGATTGGTTGATTGGTTGATTGGTTGATTGATTGGTTATTTGCATGTCTGCAATCATTCAACCAACCAAGCACACACTTGGACAGAAGTTGCTCAGGTAAGCTATTGAAATTTGGAAAGAGGATAAAAGTTCCTCTCCGTAGGCCTGTGCCTGTAAGCTAAGCTGGCTGATACTATTAGATACCCCGGGTTGAATTGTGAGGTCCCCGCGCTCGATCTTCTGTTGGGAACGATATGAATGCTTTGAGTGAAAAAAAAACAAAAAAAACGAAACTACAGGGAGTGCGTGTCTGTGTTTGTGTGAGACACACACAGCTCCAGAGAGAGAGAGAGAGAGAGAGAGAGAGAGAGAGAGAGAGAGAGAGAGAGAGAGAGATCTTTGACTCACATACATTCAATCCACGCACATGCACACACGCACAGACACGCTAATGCACATACGGATACACATCATTGGTTAATTGGTTAATTGATTGATTGATTGATTGCCAATCAATCAATCAAGAGATTAACCAAACAGTCCATCAAACGGTCCTAGTGAATTCTAGCATAGAGAATCTATAACTTCAAAATTGGTTGCTAATGGACATACAGACGCACATGATTGGTTGATTGGTTGATTGATTGATTAATTGATTGCATGTCGATCAATCAATCAATCTTTCAACCAATCAGTCCAGCAAACGGTCCTTGTGAATTTTGGCTTATAGGACTATAACTTCAAAATTGGTTTAGAGAGTCTCTTAAATCTTCGAAATAGTTTAATCCTTGTAAATAATCTTTGCACAAACAACTTTTATCTCACAGACATCTTGAATTCTTAGTCAAAACGCAAGTTCAAAATGAAACAGAGAGAGAGAGAAAGAGAGAGAGTAGGACCATAGATTCAAAATTGGTTTAGAGAGTTTCTTAAATCTTGGAAATAGTAAAATCCTTGTAAATAATCTTTGCACAAACAATTTTTATCGCACGGACATCTTGAATTCTTAGTCAAAACATAAGTTCAAAATGAAACAGAGAGAGAGAGAGAAAGAGAGAGAGAGGGGCAGAGAAAGAGTAAAGATCTATGTGGAGTGTTGTGACCCCCATACATTCGAAATGTTTGTTGTCCACGCACATCGACACACACACATGTGTGACTAATTGATTGATTGATTGGTTAGATGTCAATAAACCAATACATTGATTGGTTGGTGGGCGGGTGCACATCATCCCTCCTCTCTCTGAACTCTCTAACGGCACACACACACAATCACCATATCACACACACACAAATACATAATCCACATGACATTGTCACACACACGGACACAGACACACACACTTTCCCTCTCTCTTTCTCAATTTTCTCGTGGCTTTCTCGTCGCTTTCTTTCTCCCTCTCTCTCTCTTTCTCTCTCTCTCTCTATCTTTGTCCCTATCTCTCATCGCCTTTTCAATCCCCACGCCGACCCCGATCGATCAATCAATCGACTGGATAAATTAACAATTTCATTGATCATTCAATCAATCAATCAATCGTCTCTCTCTCTCTCTCTCTCTCTCTCTCTCTCTCTCTCTCTCTCTCTCTCTCTCTCTTTCTCTCTCGCTCTCTCTCTCTC
>BFEA01001186.1:45184-68263 GCA_003427395.1 Chara braunii
GGTACTACGCGCCTCCCTGCAGTATCCCGCAGCCAGACCTGCGACTCCCGACTGATCTGTACATCAGTACGGTCGCGGCCCCCGCCCCAGAAAAAGCAAAAATAAAAATAAAACTAGAGAAATAAACGGGTCCGCGTTCGGACTCCCCTTAGCAAAACCAAAAGGGATAGTCCCACGGGACCCTCAACCCCTCTGCTCCTTCACCGCTCCTTCGTTGTCGCCTGCTGGCCTCGATCCCCGTATCTCCGCTGCGAAAGTCTGGTGTCATAACCTATAGGGCTAAGCCCACACCTAGGATTAATGTGCGTGGTCTCCTATATAGACGGGTGCTGCTCAGCTCCTAGGCCTAGGAATCAGTCCCAACCTTTATTTGTTCTACTAACTAAGCATGGTGTCACTAGGCCTCCGCGCCGGCTTGCCCCCTCGTGTCGCAGCTATCTCACGCCCCACCTCGTATGTCGGCCTACCTGTGGTCAGTCGTCCTGGATGTAAACACAACTTCTATTCCTAAAAGAAATTCATGCCGGCCAACTAAGCCGATAGCCTAATCAAGGGGAGGAATCACACAAGCGCCTTAAGACGGTGCGTCCACTCACACTCTACTCTAGTCAACCTTCCCACCTATGTAACCAAGCAGACCTAGGCACGTCTCGCGCCGTATACTTAGATTTTTAAGCTTACTTCCTGTCACTCGCAAAAACTAGGGCGGATACCCTTGTCAGGGTATTCGCACCGACAGCAGCGAGAGCCCTACCCCAAGATTGATGTTCCGTTGTTCGATGGAAATCATGCCTCTTCTTGGGCTGATAAGTTCGAACAGCTAGGATATAGCAACGAATGGACGGATGAGAAGATGCTTCATATGGTCAAAAGGTACTGCAAGGTGGAGTACCGAGACGAGATCGGTGAGCTGGTCCAAATCACCCGTGATTGGTCAGACTTCAAGGCGCGGCTGTTGGAGAAATATCAGCTCAGCGACCGGCTGCTCGACCTGCAGGATTTTAGGGTTGTGGATCGTAAAAMGTTTGGTACTACCAAACAATTCTTATCGGAGTTTGAGCATGTGGCTCGCCTAATCCCGGATCTATCCGACAAAGATCGCTGCCTCATCTTCCTTGACAACTTCAACGACGYCGAACAGTCGAAGTTGGTTGAAGGAATGCAAGGGAGGTATGACAAGACTAAGGTCCGGCAAAATGCGTTGGTGGGAACGTTCGACGATATCCTTTACCCGTTGTTGAGGCAGCAAAAGGAGGAGCGGGAGAAAATGAAGCTGGGAGAGGTGAAGGACGGTGAGATTTACAAAACTTTGACCTGCATGAGAGAAATGATGGAGGGCATGAAAGAGGAGAGGCTGAAGTTTCAAGTTATGCTGGCCAAAGAGAAAAAGAGKWAGAGGAAGGGGAAAGAGCCGGCAGAAGAAGAAAGCGACAGTGAGAGYGAGGAGGAAAAGGAGTCGCCTCGTAAGTTGACAAAGGCAGAGAGGAAGGTCTTGAATCAAATTCGAGGTGGACAGGGGACCTCCCATAAATAGGGGAAGAATGGTGGMTAAAATAATAAAGGAGGGAATGGCAGCGCTGGCGGTGGTTCGTCAGGACAAAGTTCCCAGGATCAGGGGCAGTTCCAGCCGCAGGGTGGACGAGGCCGCGGTCGAGGTCGTGGGAACGGACAGCGAAACGTTGGGCGTGGCAGCAGGAGGCCACGTGTAACTATTGTGCAGAAAATCATCATATTATGTGGTTTTGTCAACTTCCTTCAAAAGACAAGAAAGAAGGAATAGTCTTCACCACCATACGCGGTGAAGTCTTTGATTATGAAGGGAATCTGATTGACCCCAACATTGAAGGGGGTATGAGGAAGGAGGCGTTTCGCCGAATGGGTCGTCCCCTTCCGGCGTCCTTCCGGATTGCCTCCCCGGAAGAAGTACGGTTGACCGAGGTCGAGGAGGCCATGGCGTTATTACATATCAATGACTCGTCGGTGGAGCCGGAAGGATTTAGGGAGCAAGTGGTAGAATGAGCGAAAACTATCACGAGGAGGCTTGCCCGATGTCGGGACTCTATCATCCGACTTTGCGTGGACATGGAGGAAGTCTGGCCTGGATTGCCAAATGTCTTTCTTTTTGGCTAATGGGGTGATAAAAGGGAAGATGTGTTTGGCCAAGCAGGGACGTCTACTTCGAGAGAAGTATCACAAACTAGGCCGATGGTAAGCACAATGCAACCCAGGTGTGTGCTAACGAGAAGTCCTCCGATTGTAGCCGTTCAGACTCGGATGCCGTGGCGAAGCGAGCAGCTTCAGAAGGAAAAAGGGTGTGAAAAGACAGTGGAAGAAGAGCCTATCCCCGTTACTGAGAACGAAGAGGATAACGAGGATGAGAAGTCGCGGTCCGAAGAGGAAGAACGGACTCGTCGTCGTGCGCTGGAAAGGGAACCTAAGAAAGGGAAAGCCGAGGTAAGCGAGGAGGAGCCACGAAAGAAGAATAACATTTACTCGATCCCCGTGGAGCAGGGGATCGATATTGAGCGACTCGTCAATAAAATCTTGGAGAGTCAACGTAACTTGGTCACGCTGAAGGAAATTTTGGCAGTGTCGCCAAAGATTCGAGAAGAATTTAAACAACGAATGACTCGCAAGAGGTTCATGATTGTTAAGCTCGGCGAAGTCATTCCGTCGGAGGCTAACTGGTCTCCACCTGGGACAAAGATGGATTGGCGAAGTGTGTCGACCGACCATATGAAGGTCCAGATTGGACAGTAGGAGTATTCGACACTTGTGGATGATGGAGCCAAGATGAACATCATTCGCGCAGCGCCATGCTATTGAAGTTGGGTTAAAGATCAACCGAGAAGATTATGAATTTTTTGTGGGAGCTTGTGGATCGACTCCATTCTGTGGAACCGCCAGTGGCGTTCTTGTCACGGTTGGAAAAGTCAAGGCCTGTTCTTATTTTTACGTGTTACCTAGAGTGAAACACGAGGTACTTCTGGGAAGGGCATTCCTATGTCGGTCGTAAAGCATCATCATTAACAATCATGATGGAAGAATGTGTGTGATCCTTTGCGATCCTGTGTGCGGTTACAACGAGGTGGTCTAGTGTGCGAACACTGGACCCCATTGCTCGCGGAACCGGCTGAATCCGAAATCGTATACCTTCCCGGAGTCAGAAAAATTGAGAAGGGAGAAGGAATCGTTAGGGGAGGAGCCGAACCCTCGTGAGTTCTCACTGACCCTGCCTGATATTGGGCAGGCAATCGATTTTGTGTCGACACATGCTGCGATCGATCCAAATGTGGTGCAAGCACTAACGGAGATCATCACGGACACCGGAAGCGCAGGAACTATGCGCCTTGTTTACTCCCCGTCGGAGGGAAATGGGGGAGAAGATCAAGAATTGTCCTCCACTCGACAGGATCCTTTTTTAGAGGACGCAGGCTTGACACCGGCGCCAAACGTTAGCACAAGAAAGTAGGCGTGAAAGCAAAGTCGATGCCTGTTTTGATCACTCGGGAGGAGGAAGTCTACTATCGTGAGAAGTGTAAGTGGATCAGAGAAGTGGAGGAAAAAGATGAAAAAGGGTCATGTCGATTAACCAAAGAAAGAGTGGACAATATGATCATTGGGGAGGAGGACCTCCTTACTGAGCAGGAAAAGGGGTCATCGATATATTGAGGGAGGAACATCTCGCCTATGCATTTGATGATGATTAGCGAGGAAGGCTGGATGTTGATAAAATCCCTATGATCAGAACCCATATTGTACCACATGAGCCATGGAATGAAAGAGGACCACGTTATCCGAATCCGGAAGATCATCGTAAAGTAGTCGCGTATCTTGATGGGAAGATCCGGACAAAGGTTGCAGATTATTCTTATGGGCCGTATGCATCTCCATGGTTCTGTTTCATCAAGCCGAATGGTACTCTGCGATGGATTCATGACCTCCAGAAGTTGAATTCAGTGACAGTGCGGGATGCAGGTGGACTTCCACATGCAAACCTACTGTCAAAGTCCTGCGCAGGGAGGTCTATCATCACTCTGATCGATTTATATTCCGGGTATGATCAATTTTCCATTTACACTGCGGATCCGCCCAAGATGGCAATGCACACTCCTCGCGGGCTGATCCATATGTGTGTGGCGCCGCAGGGGTGGACGAATGTCGTCGCCATTGTTCAAAGATATATGACGAGGGTTATGTAGCCTTATTGTCCTGGCATAACTTCGCCGTATATTGACGACTTGGCTATTCCAGGGCCTCGAACGAAAGACCTGGCRGAGRTGTTGTCGGGCATTCGCCGCTTTGTCTGGGAGCACATCAATGATGTGGTGAAAGTCCTTAAGAGGTTGAAGGAGTTTARTCTCACAGTTAGTGGGATTAAGTCTCGACATTKTATGAGGAGAGAGCAGTGATCTTGGGATTCCTTTGCGAYGAGACAGGTCGTCGACCGGATGCGAAAAAGACTAATAAAATCTTGGAATGACCGACCCCTTTCAAGTCGATCACAAATGTGTGAATTTTCCTTGGAACCTGTGAATTTTGGTGTATCTTCATCCGCAAGTTTGATGCCAGGTTGGAGCACTTGCGAAAGCTTCTGCGCAAAGGCCAAGAATGGGAATGGGGTCCGAAGCAGCAAGTGGTCGTGGAGGACATAAAGATAGAGTTTCGTGAGGGCGGATTGATTCTTGGAGTTCCTTTCTTCGACGATGACACGAACCGTCCTTTTGTTATTGAGACTGATGCGGGTCCCCCAAGCCTAGGAGGGGTCTTGATTCAAAAGAATGCTGAGGGACAGGAAAGACCTCTCAGATTTGAGAGTAGGACCCTGAATGTTGCTGAGAGGAACTATTCTTAGTTCAAGAAGGAAACTTTGGCCGTGCTTCATTGTTTCCGAATCTTTCAGAATTATGTGTTCAGTAGACGCTTCATCCTGCGGGTGGACCCGACTGATTTCGCTCAATCTTTAAGGAATTACTCACCTTTTGATCCCATTATTGCACGATGGATGACTTATATCTGGATGCTTGACTTTAAAATTAAGCGGATTTCAGGGAATCAAAATCGCGCAGATGGGCTGAGTCGGGTTGAGCTGGGCTTGAGAGATGATCCCCATCGCTTGATGAGTGCCAACCAAAAAACGGACATGAACCGAGTGTCGCGGTCGCAGACGATCTCCTTGGGGTAACGCTTGGTGCGAATCCAACCGGCGTACAGAACCTCGGCCAACTCCGGTGCCTTCGGATGATAGCGACAAGGCAAAAACATGGTGAACTTGGTGACTCGGTCGACCACCGTGAGAATCCCATCCACTCCGGTCTTGTGCTTGGGGAACGGGCCGGTGATGTCCATGGCAATCGCTTCCCTTCACCTCAACGGGACTGGCAATGGTCGTAGCTCGCCGTACGGACGATGGTTGCGGGATTTGCAGCGTCGACAAACCTCGCATGACTCGCAATATCGTGTGACATCGCCGAGAAGGCCGGGCCACCAAAATCGTTGGCAAAGTCGGCCAATCGTGTGATTGACTCCACAATGTCCGGTGGCGGGAGCGTCGTGGAACTCGCCAAGAAGCCGTGTATGCAAGTGAGGATCACTTGGTACGCAAAGAAGGTCCTTCCCCCGCGTGTGGACAAGCAAGTACCCCTCCTGGATCCGGTAGTGAGAAGGAGCCGGATTAGGCGAGGAGCAATTAGCGTACTTGTCGCGAAACTCGGGGTCGGCTTGGTAACCGCGGATGAAGCTGTTCCGCAGGTCATCGTCAATCTCGAAAGTCGAGTAGACCGCGGTACAGTGATCCAGACGCCGTGAAAGAGCATCCACAAAACGGTTCGACTTCCTGGGAATGTGATCGGGAAAGAAGTCAAACTGGTCGATGAAAGTCATCCATCGAGCGATGGTGCTGTTGACGGTGTCTTGGGTCTCGTAGAAGACCAACGGATTATTGTCCGTTACCCAGCGAAATTGGCTTCGACCAAGGAGGAAGTGCCGCCACCGCTTGAGTGTGTGGACGAAGGCGAGGAGCTCCTTCTTGCGTGCATCGTCAATGGAATGCACGAGTGGCACTTTCTTGCTGAAGTACTCGACCTCGTGTCAGTCCACACCATCATGTTGCTCTAGGACTGCACCAATGCCATAGCCTGACGCATCTGTAGTGACACGTGTAGGCGCGAGCGGGTCGTATATCCGCAAGACCTCCGCAGACAATAGCGCGGCTTTGAGAGTGAGGAATGATCCCCGCGCCTCCTCTCCAAAGTCAAATGACTAATCCTCGCGCTGAAGCTTGTTCAAGTGGGTCGCGATCTTGGAGTAGCCTTTGATGAAGCGCTGATAGTAGCCGGTAAGACCGAGGAACGAGCGGACATCCGTGACGTTCCGAGGCTCCGGCCACTCTTGGACGGCCTGAATCTTACCCGATAGCGGACTGATGCCCTCCGGTGTAACAAAATGGCCCAAGTATTCCATCTCTTGCCGGACAAATTCGCACTTGTCGCGGTTGGCCTTGTACTTGGCACGACGGAGCGTCTCCAATACTCGTCGAAGATGTCCAAGATGATCCTCCAATGTCCGGCTGTAGACGAGAATATCGTCTAAGTAGACCAGCACGAACCTGTCCAACATTGCACGAAACTCATTGGTCATCGCCGCCTGGAATGTCGCCGGGGCGTTGGTGAGGCCAAAAGGCATGACCACCCACTTGAAATGCCCGTACCGCATCTTGAATGCGGTTTTGTAGCGATCATTTGAAATCGAGATTTGATGGTATCCTGATTTCAAATCCAACTTGGAAAAATACTTCGCACCGCCCAGCCGCTCGAGAAGATCGTCGATGCGAGGAAGAGGCCCCGCATTCTTGACGGTTTGCGCGTTGAGCTTACGGTAGTCGAAGCACAATCGTAGATCCTTGTTCTTCTTCCTGAGGAAGAGAACTGGTGCTCCATATGGGGAGCTACTTGGGCGGATCCAGCCCTTGGCCAACAAATCATCGAGTTGTGCCCGGAGTACCTCAAAGCTCCTCCTCGCTCATCCGATAGATGCAACCTTTCGGCGGCACGACACCGGCCTCAAAAATGATCTCGTGAGAGATTGGCCGACCCGGCACCATATCGGCAGGTGACTCGAAGATGTCGGCGGACTCGTCTAGCAATCGTACCACACGGGGTTCCGAAGACAAGTCTGTGGGTGAAGAGTCGGCTACCGCGACGGTCTGTAGGAAACATATGCCGATCTCCTCGGGCTGCTCGTAAGCACAAGTCGCCCGGAATGATTTGGCCATCACCACTTGGTACCGGATCGAAGAGTGCGGTAGAGGAATCGTACACGCCACTTCCGCGTCGAAGGCGTCGCGAACGCTAAGAGTCCGCCGATGGAAGTTGACCGTGTGATCCGCACTTGCGAGCCAAGGCATTCCCAGAATGATGTCGAAGTCCGTGTCGAGAATATCGAATGTTACCGGTTCGCATGCATGAGGTGCGAAGTAGACCGGTACGGCCTCGATGTAACGGTCGAGAAGTTGTTGCGTCTTACCATCCGCCAACTTGATCGCCGTCGGGTTTGCCTTCCTCCGAACCTGAGCGCCAAGGCCAGTTCTTTGCATAAAAGACTGGCTCATGAAGTTGCGAGTCGCGCCGCTATCCCGCAAAGCGCTTCAGGATGCTTGCCCAACCTGGATCCGGACATACATGAGCGATGCATTGTTGTTATCGTACCGCTGCGTGCGAAACTCGCTGTCCACCTTGGTAACGTACGCCAGGATGTCCCCCACCGCGACTTCGTCATCCGTCGGCGAAGTTGGTGGTGCATAGAAGGAAAGGTAAGTGTGGAGATGAGCGCTAAGTGCTGCGCATTGCGGTCCCGGCAAACAGCCTGTGGTCGGGAGAGGAAGCCATGCAAAGTCCTCAGAAGTGAGCGGGTCCAAAACCTCTATCTTGAACTCGCGCGCCGAATCCCGTGACGAACCACTTGAAGACGATATGTCGCTGTTGGCGGACGGAGAAGAAACCGCACACACTCCTTGTCCTTGAGCCTGAGTACCCAGCGTTGGAACGAGCCGAGCAGCATAGTCCTAAAAAGAAAATAGAAGCGGAGAACTGTCGACTTCCGCGAGCGCCTCGGAATGAAGGCTGGTCACTCGCGAAGAAACCAGTTCCGAAGGCGTCGAGAGTGTTGTCGCATCACTCTCGGCGGTGCTCAGTTTCCCTGTCGACCCTTGCCCTTCAGTGGGCAAACCGGCSTCAGATGAAGATCGYTGTTGCACCACAGGCAATAATGGAATCTCTCGCGCGCCTTGTAGGCGGACTCGGAGAGGCCATACGGGGTCCATGGGCCTGTCTGAGCTGCTGCACTGGGCCCGGGGCTAGAAATGGTGTGTGTCTTCGGCTTGCCGCGCCCTCGGTCTCTGCCGGCGCGGCCACCTTCCCGGGCGGCTGCGAATCTGTCTCCTTCACTGGCAGACGCAGCCTCGCTGGTTTGGTCTAACGGCACTGCCGCAACGATCACGGCCACTCGTGGCCGATGCTGGTTCCCGCTCGGGCCTGACGCAGAAGAACAGAGGTTCTTGGCCTCCTTGTTCGTAACGATGATCTGCGACGCCTTGTCGAATAGTTCCGCCGTCGTCGTCAAGGTGTCCTCGACATGCGTCAGGGCATTGCTCAATGCCGGACATGACCTTGAGATGAAGTAGTGGCGGATGGCCTTGAAACCCATCTGGATGCCTGGGACTGACGTCAAGCGTTGGTACTCGGCGATCCAGTCCGTACTCGGCAGCCAGCCTTGCTCGAAGACCATAAGCTTGTCCATGGCTTTGATCTCTGGCGGCTCCACCTGGAACCGCTTGTGCCACGCCGCCTTCAGATCATCCCAGCTGATCATGGTGTGCAAGTTCGCTGCTACCACTCCGTACTTGGACAACAAGTTGTCCAACCACGCCTGACACGCCCCCCCTGAGCGAGAGTACAAGTAAGTGTGGTGCTTGTTTTCCTTGACGCTGCGAAACCATGGAATTGGATCTGTCTTGATTGAGTCGTGGAAGATCTCATCCCCATCGAACTTAAGAGCTGTCTCGCGCGGCTCCGGACTCGAGGTGGTGGCGGTAGTGCAGATCCGCTGTTGCAATTGTTGCCTCGCAGTCTGGTGTAACTGTGCGCCATCCTGGAGGGAGCCGACGTGCATCTCCAATGCGGTGAGGCGGTCGGCAGTATTGGAAGAGCCTGCGTCGGCAACGGCGACTGGTCGCTGCTCCACCCGCTGAAGGCGGTCTTGGAGGTTAGCTACCGACTTGTCGAGACCGAGGATCTCCTCCTGCTGTGTAAAGCAGGTTGCCAGGAGATCCGTGAGATGCGAGAGGAGGAGCGCTATCTTGTTTGCGCTGTCCTCCAACTGGCTGTTCTCGGCCTCGCTTCGCCATTCTGCTGCCATGGTACGTAACGCACGCTCTCCGGTGAATATCTTCTCACGACGCTGTGTTCTTTCTTCATCATCAGCCCCTGCTGCTGCCTCGTCGTGCTGGCGCTGTTGTTGCATGGCCAGCAGACGTGCCTGTTCGGCATCCTCTGCCCTTTTCTTAGCTGTCGCGGCAGCGTCATCTGCCCGCTTCTTTGTCTCGGTACTCTAGGCTAACATGCGGGCCTGATAGGCCTCGTCTGTTTCCCCGGCATTCTGGTCCATGACTGCTGTCTGTGAACGCAACAGCATAGACCAGACCGGTGCCTGCTGATGTGGTATCCCTTGCTGCTGACTTGGCAATGCTGACGTGTCCTGCTGACGTGGTCTGCTGACGTACTTATGTAGCCTGCAGACGTGTCCTGCTGACGTGGTCTACTGACGTGGCCTGCTGACGTGGCAACTTACCAATGCCGCCGCAGGGGGTACCCGGATACAAACAGAAACGGCAAGGCGAGAGATGGCAACAACATAGGTGGGGAGGGGTGGGTGGGATAATCGCCCAACTCACACTTAGATAAGGAGCCACTAATCAAATGAGAAAAGTTTGAACTTTGCAAAAAAAAAAAAATTTCGAAAAAACTAAAAAAATAAACATCCCGATTTTTGTAAGTTCGGTAGGTCTCCCAATCTCCCTTGAAGTACGAAATGATCTCTGAAAGCGAAAAAAAATTCGACTTTAGACTGCAACTGATTTACAGAACCAACTGACAGAATCCAAGAACTGCGAAAAAAAGTCCGAACAGAAATGACAAATATTCGGATTTATTCCGATGGGAATATTCGCAGTTTGAACAAAAATAATACGTGCAGGAGGTATTTCCAGTACCGTTTTCAGAAAAACGAATTTCAGAAAAGAATATATTCCAAAGTTCTAAGTACGGAAAAATGCAACAGAAAATCAAAATTTTCAAAAAGAAATATATTCCGGATTTTTAACAACAAAATTTTGAATTTTCAGAAAGAAAAACGAAAATAGGAATTTCAGATGTTGCGATATAGCGATTTTCCACAGCAGAATAGCAAGAAAATAAAATCCGAGAAAAGAAAAAAAATCGATTTTTTTTTTTGTAGTAAGGTCAAGATCGTGATTTTGGGGTCCAACTAGTATGTCCTAATCAACAGCAAAGACTAACTAGCTTTTTGATCCCCGCACACGTGTGAGATCAGATAGTCCTGATTCACATGCAAAAGCTCCGATACCAACTGTTACATGCACAGATATGCAATGTACGTAATAAACCGAGAATCTGCAATGTGATGAAAAGGACTGAATAGACAATGCGGTACGAGTAGAATCTCGACAAGCAATGTACATTCTCATTCATACATAAAGATGCTGAAGAGCGCAGGGAAGACTTTGATACAAGACTGACCTGACAGGACTGACCTCATTCACGTAGTTCAGAGTAACGAAGCAGAATGCTAGAGTACCTCTAACTAGCCCAATCAATGTTTGAACTCAGACTAAACGTGCCTTGTATCCATCACGAAGTGTGAAGGAGCCTGGCGCTACACACAAGAAGAAAGCGCCAGGTCCAGACATACATAGACGAAGAGATAAGGAACAAACGAAGGGAGGGAAGAAGATGGGAATGTCGTTAACACCAAGTCTTGGTCACCAATCCCAAATAGTCCCTCGTTGCCATGTCTGAACCCTCGAAAGTCGAGTCTGGATCCAATGTCACCAAGCTCTGTATCTCTTCTCTCATAGTCTGCAGATGCAAAGAGGTCAGAAGTTAGAGGGAGAGAAGAGATGGTGGACTGAGAAGAGGAAGAAGAAGAACTCCTTCTATCTCTCTGTTACGAACCAAGTACTAACCTGTGATGTTGGCGCTGTGCTGCAGGTACCTCGAAGACGAAGCTGGAGCAACGGCGCTGCAGGTAGGTGCGCCCAGCGTTGAAGACTACTAGCTAACGCTACTACTACTACAACGCAGCGCTCCCTCCAGAGTGCTACTCCCGAATCCTTAAGACTACAACTGCCGAATTGCCTACCTCAGAAGTGCCTGGGAAGTCCTATGTACTACCTCGGCCTGCCTCCTGACTACTGGAGGGCAGTCAGGCAGAGGAGGCAGCTTTTGCCAATGCCGAAATGTGTCAGGGGCTGGCGTGCGGCAGCCTGCTTGAGGCTGGCGTGGGAAACTAACTAATAATAGTTTGTTTCCGAAACCTTGGTTCGGTGCCTGAGTTTCAGGGCCAGTCGTTCTGATGAACGACCGAAAAGGACCCTTCGTTTCAGGCTAAAAAGGTTGTAGCCATTTTTAGTCTGAAACGACCAAGGATAGGCCCTGGACTTCAGGCTTTTGGCCTGAACCAACAGGGGGCCTGTAAGCCCTGGATTTCAGGCTTTCAGCCTGAAATTCAGGCTTTCGACCTGAAGTTCAGGCTTTTGGCCTAAACGTTGTCGGGCGTGCAAAATGGTCGTCGGGCCTGCAAAATGGTCGTCGGGCCTGCAAAATGGCCCGTGTGTGCACGCGCTGCATGTAACACACAGAGAGAGAGAGAGAGAGAGAGAGAGAGAGAGAGAGAGAGAGAGAGAGAGGGGTGGGGTCAGCACGACCATGGTACCGCGTAGACGGCCTACCGGTTGGGTAATTAGCAAAAACGGGAGGGCCTGCTACCGGTACCTTCTCCCAGGCCAGGCCAGGCCACACGGCCTGCTACCGGTACCTTCTCCCAGGCCAGGCCAGGCCAGGCCAGGCCAGGCCAGGCCAGGCCAGGAAATTGTGCCAGGTGATCCCGGGCCCTGCCTCGTCGCCAACCTCGCCATCAAGACGAGGAGCGATGGACCCGCCATACTTCCCCATCGGAAGTACCAGCTATGCCGGATAGGAGTCCTTGTGAGGCAGCCCTAGAAACGGGTTGAGTCAGAGGTGCTTACCAGAATCCACAGAATCTCTTTCATTTCTTAGATCCTAAGTCCTTTGTCGAAGGGGGGTTAATGCTTTGCTAAAGCCAGCTTATGGTAGGTTGGCATGGATAGAGAACTTCTACGGAGAGGATCGAGAAGAAAGAGGAGAGGTAAAGACCCTCCTTCAACTGGACTGATAGGAGAGTTGATGTAGCTCAGTGGTTAGAGCACCGGTTGGAAACGCACATTGTGGCATAAGGTTGCGGGTTCAAAGCTCAATTGCAGCCTTGCGCATGGACACCGGCAGGGCGTTAGATTGACGCACGGCTGGACATACACTCCCTTGGGATGACGCATGGTACTATTACACACACTGCCTGCGCACCACCCAAGGGCTGTTCATGGTGTTGTATGTTGGTTATGGGTTTCACATGGGCTGCTTGGGGGCTTTGGTCTTGGGTGTTCTGTCGATCTCCCCAGTCAGGCATATCACACGTTTGTGCCATTTCCGCTAGTTATTCACATGGTACACTCATTCGATTACACGCTACCAGGTCATGGGTTTGAGCTTGGTCCGGACCTTCGGGGGGTGGGTTCTTGTCCAGCTTACCCCATTCTCACTTCAAAATACACACATGATGCTGCCTATGCATATCGATACATTGATTCACAGAGCACACACAGCCTTCGGGCATATTATAAGGCTTAGACCCTAGGGTAAAGGCAGGACGGAAATCAGTCGCTTCTGTCACGAACTACTCCCCGAACCTGTGCTATCTTTCGTACCCCTTTGGCTCAAATTTTTCTTGTACCATACCGACCCTACGAGTACCCCGTTTGTTTTCTTGATTTTGAGCACCGTGTTTTTCGCCCCCGTTTTGTCGAAAGCTTGGTTGATTCTTGGAATTCTGCTTTTTGCAATTCAGGAAATACACGGGAATTTACACGCGCCTTAGGGAGCGCACTGGGAATTGGGTCCGACAGTTGGGAATTCCAAGATAAGCGCCATAGCGAGCGCACTGGGAATTGGGTCCCGCAGTTGGGAATTCCGGGATAAGCGAAACTTCGACGTGTCCTTTTTTTGTGTGTGTTAGGACATAGGCAAGCTGTAACTGTTTCGGTGCCTTTTTCTTTTACTTTTTGTTCACGGCGTCACGCATGCGAAGCTTTCCCCCCCCCCCCCTCTGTTTCCCGCATCGTTCTCTCCCGCGCTCTTCCCTCCTCCCAACCTTCTCATCCTCCCTTCTTGCAACTGTTTTCCCACTCTCTCTCCCACTCTGATCGGATGCGCGCCCATTTCCCTTTCTTGATCATCTGAATCTTGGACCCGTCTTGCGCTACTTCTCGCGCCTTTTTCCTTCTCACCTTCTAAATTCAGCGCACGACGCCCAGTCGATCCTTCGATAACTCCCGCTCGCCAATCAGGTACGTGGATCAATAGGATCTCCCTATTATGCGACGAATCTGATTGGTTGAACCTTGAGTCTCGCGGGATCAACATGGCTTCCACGGAACACTCTTCTCAAAGTCTTCTCCTCCTGCCTCTTTTCTTACACTTCAACTTTCCTCCTGCCTTCTCTCTCCCTCGCCCCCCTTCTCGCCACTATAAATTCCGCAAACGCGCCCACAAATCTCTCTTACGTTCTCGACTCCCAAGCCAGCTCCTGAGAAGCAGTGGCTAGGCAGAGTGTTTGGTGCGAGTCGGAAAGTCCTGTCGGGTTGACGATAGGCTGGCTGGTTGCGCGCTTGATCACCACGACGGACTGTGGGATCTGGGCGAACCGCGTCGAGTTTACGTCGGCGGGGTGACGATCGCAGTGGTGGGAGTTAGCACGCGACGACCAGGATCGTCGGTGCGGGCATGAGGATCGATTGATTGGAGTTTAGTGAGTAGTTGGCCCAGGGTCATATTGGAATTCACGACGAATGCGCCTTTCTTGTTGTAGATCTTTATCTCTGGTGTGAGTGTACGGCGACAACGCCGAACTTCCTATTTTTGGATCTTGTCATTTCCTATCTCGATCTTCCTCCCTTGTCTCTCTCTCTCTCTCTCTCTCTCTCTCTCTCCTCTATCTTTGACGATGAGTCTTGATGAATGTCACTCTCATGAATGAGAATGAATTTGTGTGCTCTCCGACGTGAACTTGAAGGAACTTCTTTCGAAACTCTTCCATTAGCTTCCTGGGTAATCACCGGATGTCGAGGAATTGATCCTCTTGTCTTGTGAACGGTGGATGCGTGTGTACAATTTCCTCGGTTGATTCCCGACCTGTGTACCCTTGTCGTTTCCGCACCTTCCACAATGAATGCATGTATGGAGATACTTGCCTTTTTATATTGATTAGACGCCGCACTCGGTGAGATTTTGTTCGAGAATGCAAGAGTGTTTAGATCTGTAGTTCTGAATGCCCTGCGCATGCCATCTGCCTTATACTGCATGACATCTGCAACCGATCTACAGGGCAGCCTCGAGAAACCAGGCGCCAGGGATCAACACCGCGGTGACTTACGAAACCTGAGTCGCAGGCCGGTCCCTCAATTACATGCATGATCAAGTTGATGAGTGTTCTCTCTCTCTCGTGTTGAAAATGATTGATTGGTGGTTGCACGAGTGCTTTTTTTCTTGATGACGTCTCGTGATCTTTGCAATTGATTGATATGTGGACTGACAAGCATCCTTTGATCGGGCGCCAGCCTCCCATATCTCCCGTCTCAACACGACCTTTTCCCTACAACGAGGAAAGGACACGTGTATGCGAGTGGGACGTACGAGAAGCTGTCGCACAAATCAACGGACGATACTACTTCCCTCCGGCAAACCGTTGTTCCGGGTTCGTAGAAGCCGGGTTTGTCATTATCAATACACACTTTCCACCTTACTCGATATTCTTGCCATTTAACGAGTTGATTGTTATTCCGTGGACGGCAATAGAACCCCACTGGCCTCGCACTCTATGCACCGAATGCCAGCGCTTTGAGCGCTATGAATCCAAGGGTTTCCACTACCGTGTACGGAGTGAAGACGAACACAAAGAAAGAGCCACACGACTGCGACCCTCCACGTCGGACTCAGAACTGACCAGTGAACGACGTCGGGACTTAATACGAAGACAAGACACGCGAAGCGTGCCGAACCCTTTTTGCTCTAAATGAAGGGTCGCAGCACGGTGGGAAGTCCGACAATACTTTTTGGATTGAATTTGTCTTTCTCTCTCATTTCGCGCCGAACTCCCGCGCGCATTTTGCGACGCGTGAAAAACGGTCGACTTACCTCATCGGACCAACACGGGGGATTTCAGTTTCGTCTGTGTCCCCACACTTAATTTCCAAAAATCCTTCGCACACCCCATCTTGCTGTTTTTTCGGGCCCCTTTTCCACACCTGTAGCACTCCGAACGAAAGACAGCACAGGGCGTGAGGTTGGTATCGGAGCCGACTCGTGTCAGTTCTGATGATAGTGAGTTGAACGAGTGAGAGGTAGGAGAAGTCCTCAACAAGCTCGTCGAGATTGCCCAGTGACCAGGTCTCGATCTAGTGCGGTTGAACCCGCAATGCCAATGGCAAGCGGTACTAGGGTGATCGTTAGCATTCCTGCCCCTTTCCCGTTCTTCCCTAACCATACCCATCCCGAGGCTTGGCTGGAAGCCGTTGAAGCTCAAGGTTACAGCGCAGGTGATCTTCCTCGCGTTCTTACCTTGCTACTCTATAATATGTCGCATGACTGGTTTAGAAAGCATTCGTGGGTAGATTGGAATACTTTCAAGCAAGCATTCTTGGCTCGATTCGATACGGTGAGTGAAGATGCCGCCTGGTACGTGCTCAAAACTCGACCACAAGAACCAGGGGAATTGCTGCCCGATTTCGTGGATAGATTTCAAACCACGGACAAATCTGGGCGAAGTCCGCTCGAGATTTGCTCATCGATCATCTACGAAGTCCGACGTTGAAAGGGAAGTTACAGAAAAAGGTCTCGCCGAAGACACACCAGCTATCTGCTATCATCGCTAAAGCGTTGGAACTGGACTTGGCTGGTACTAAAAAACATATCAGTCAAGGAGACGAAGATATTACAGATACCATACAGGATGTAGCAGCTAAAAGGCGATCATGGTTGCGGGCGGTAGAACGGTTTTATCCCCGCCCCGACCATGACCTTCCCGACGGGATCGCTTCCGATATCCCGCCTGTTTCTTCTTCCTCTCCCCCAACGAATCAACCGATAGCGGCAGTTAAGAGTAGAATCTCCCACGAATCTCCCTCGCCGGCCGTAACAAACCAACATCTTGCCCAAATGATCCATAAGGCCACTACTAAGCAATCTGAATGGATGAGCAACCTGGTTCAAATGCAGACAACTCACATGGAGTGGATGAAACAAATAATAAGCAGGCTAATTAAGCCCAACCCGGCCCCTGCTCGACCTGCCCTCGCGTCATTTCCTCTCTTCCCTGCCCTGCCTACACCTGGCTATCCACCACAGTTCCCTCACCCAGCTAATCCAGCAGGAAAGATCGAGTGTTTTAACTGCAAACAGCCCGGACATTTTGCCCGGGACTATCCGCAGCCAAAAAATTAATCAACCCCCGCCGGCTGCGACCCCTGTTGCTCTAAACCAAGGACGAATGACCGCATTGATGGACACGGCCCAAGGAGGAGAACTCGTTGCATATGAGCAGCCTTCCCCCTCAACGGCAATGACGTCAACATCGGGATCTTCTTCCTCTGATGCTGCAGACGTGGACGATCCACTCGAGTATCTTCATCTAGCGGGCATGATCGGAGCGATCCGATCGGCCCCTAATGATTTTGAATGGGTCGATCACGATTCTAATCCCGGTCCACAGTTTAGGACGAGCGAAATCGATGTGTTACGAGCGCTCAAGCAGCTAGATATCCGTGTTCTGATTCCGGTGGGACACTTGCTCACCATATCTGAAGCTGCAAACGACAAACTGTTACAACAATGTGAGAAGAATCAAAAGTGCTTCATGTACCAGCGCGTACAACGAATGTTAAAAAAGAAGGAGGAGGAAAAAGAGGATGTTGCGCCACCAGAACCTGAAACGGGTGAACCCGAAGCAGCACGGGTAGCTGCGATCTCGTTAGTAGAGAAGGATCATTTCGTACGGGCTCGACCAATATTGTGGAAAAGTGTGTAGTGTGATTGTGAGATTTGGGGCAAACCATTTAACGTCCTTATCAATACTGGGTCTTCCGCAGTCGCCATATCTTTAGATACCGTAAGAAAAACGGGACAACTCGGCTCCATTCTTCCTCAATCTGGTAAAGACAATTATGTCTCTGCCGATGAGGAAGCAATGAACATCGTGGGTGTTATTGAGAATGTGGCTATGAAGGTGGGATGAATACACGTCTCCGTGTTGTTAGGATTACCTTGGGCAATGGCGGTAGGTGCTCGTCTGCATTTCAATTCCAAACATCTGGTGCTCATGCAAACTTGGGGAAAGCCTCAGACTGTCCCTTTGCGGATTTCCACCCGGACATTAAAGCGAACTCTTAATTCTGTCCAAATAGGGATGATCCAATGCCTCGATCCCGAGGAATCTTCTTCCTCGGACGTCGGTAGCGGAGCCGGGGAACAGGTGTACGCAGAAGAAATGCCTAGTGAGGATGAATGGAAGCACCTGGTCGAACTTTTCGAACACGAAATCCCCAAAGAATTCCAAATGCGCCCCAAAACCGCCCGCAGCTTCCACGTGGATCCGGAAGACAGCGTGCTCGCGGCCCTGGAAACCCAGATCAGTCCTTCATCCCTCCTCGGGGAACCCATCCTGCAAGTATCTGACCTGGCAGATGATTTGGAACCCCCTCGCACCTTGTACGAGGGAGCGCTTTCCCTGCGATCACGCTGCCAACAAACAGAACAGTATTTGGATGTTTCTGTTTTCCCACCGAGATCGTTACTAACGATGGGAGCGACCATCGCTTTGATTAAACAGGAAGCAGAAGCGCCGGTAGATGACGTGCCTCATCTAATGCAGGAGATGACGGATCTAACAGGACTGACTTTGGAACAGACTTCTGTCAGTTTAGAAACTGATGCCGAAACTAAAGAGACTGAAATGATCAGCCGTGCGGAATCTCATATGATAGCGACTGTCTTTTCTGTTCGCACTAGTAGTTCCGTTTTTTCCAGTGTCCATAATCRATGGGAAAGGCCGGCTGATTGGGTGGACGTCTCCCTCATGATTCCTGGTCGACCAACAATCACCCTTCCAAACCACGTCCCCACAGAACTCCAAAAATCGTTAATTAGTGTTTTGAATGGCTACGTGGAAGTATTGAGTGTGTGCGATAATGATATCGGYCTCACTAACGTAATTGAACATGCCATTCTTACTGGGGATCATCCACCCATTAGCTGCGTGCCTTATAGGTACTCACCAACTCAAAGAGCGGCCGCTTTTCAGCGAATCAAAGAGTTCGAAGCTAATGGATGGATCGAACCCGCCATAGGACCATGGTCTTTTCCCGTAGTGATTGTGCCTAAAAAGGCCGRAGGGATCCACATTTGCATCGATTATCGAAAATTGAATGATATCACGATTAAGGATGTGTATCCCCTCCCCCGAATTGATGAGATGTTGGATGCGATTGGGAGTGCTCGATTTTTCAGTGAGTTTGATGTTCGCCATGGGTTCCATCATCTTCTGGTCCGAGAAKAAGATCGCCCGAAGACTGCGTTCGTACTCTTCGAAGGTACGTGGCAGCGGATTCGATGCCCAATGRGCATCTGCAATGTYCGTGCCACTTTCCAACGAGCCATGAACATGGCCTTTCAGAACTTTGTGCGGAAGACTCGTCTGGCGCAGAGTATCATTAACTACTGTGTAATTGTGTACATGGATGACATTTTGGTGTACTCGAGTTTTTATGAGGGGCACGTGCAACACATGGAATGGGCGTTGCATGCGTTACGAGATGCCGACTTCAAGGTGGCGCTTGAGAAGTGTCAGTTCTTCCTTACCACCATTTTCTTCGTGGGACACGTGGTAACGGACCAAGGACTCAGACCGGAGCCGCAGAAGGTGGCAGCTGTCCGAGACGCACTAGTGCCCACCACTATTACGCAAGTTCGCGCCTTCTTGGACCTGGCCACGTACTACCGAAGATTTATCAAGGGCTTTGACGCCATTGTGGGACCCCTCATGAAACTGCTGCGAAAGGATCAACCGTTGATCGGGACACCAGAATGTGATCAAGCGTTTTCAACACTCAAGACCGCTCTCATTTCGGCTCCAGTCCTTATAAGGCCGGATCCCGAAAAACCTTTTGTTCTCATTACTGACTGGCAACCGGAGGCAATTTCGACGATCCTGGCCTAGGTGGGACCAAGCGGACTCGAGTGCGTGGTGGAGTACGCATCTAAATCGGTGCCCGCCTGCAAACGCAACTACGCCGCTCCGACGGGAGAACGCTACGCGGCTCTCTGGGGAATCAGCCACTTTCGAGCTTACTTGTACGGGCGGAAGTTCACACTGGTAACCGATTATGAGCCTCTGCTAGCCCTGAAGAAATCCAAGGATTACTCGGGCATGATCGGGCGATGGGCAACGGTGCTGCAAAGCATGGACTTTGACATTCGTCACCGGAAACATGAAAAGCACGGGAATGCGGACGAATTGACACGACTGCACCGACCTGAGAAGGTTCCGAAGAATGAGGAGGTGATTCCGTGGAACGAACCAAAAAAGGAGAACGGGCTTCGGTACGGCCAGGTGGAAATCCTGTCAAAGGAGTAAGCGACACGGGGTCCATTTCTCTTTGCCCTCTCTGCAATTTAGTCACATCCCTCCCTCTCTGCCATCATGACTACCCCCTCTTCTCCTACTAATTCTGCCCCTCTCACCTCCTCCGSTTTCTTTGCCACCCTCCCTGATAAATTCTGCTATTTTTGTACGTGTATTGCACGAGTTTATGGCGYTGACTGTCATCCTTTCGAAACCGGGTTTGTCGATTGGGTAGAATGTGCCACGTGTGTCAATCGTGCGCACGGGGCCTGTGTTTGCTATCRAATGAGTAGCAAGGAGTGGAGGTGCCCCCTGTRTAGAACGGCCAAACTTCCCACAGAGGTTCGATTCGAGGCCGCCCGAACAGACGGACCTGAATATGACGAGAAATACCGTCGAGCGGAGGTTTGGACGGATAAAATTTTATTAKCTAAATTAGCGGGATTATCATTGGGTCGCCTCACCGAACACGACAGACGTMGGGCTACCGAGAGATCTCGGGACTATCGATGGATCAACGGTCATTTGGAGAAGCGTAAAACTGACGGATCGGGTTCGTGGTTGACGGTTCCTCATCCATTCCAGAGATACGATTGGACTCGATCTGCTCACGAAGAGCAGGCCGCTCATTTCGCAATACTTGTCACGGAGGCAACTATAGACCAGAACCGATGGTTCTGGTCTAATATACGAGATGATGTCAGATACGTTGTCGCCAACTGTCTGGTCTGTGCCGCTGATCCCGCCCCAATACGGGGACCGAACACGATAGTACCAACGAAAGTAGAACGCCCCTTCCAGCGAGTCAGTATGGACACGACAGATATTGACGTGCCACCTGCAATGGCCCAAACCGCTGTGAATATTCTATCCTTTTAGTATTAATAGATAATTTTTCCAAGTACATCGAGATCTACCCCTGCAAGACCCGCAAGGCTGCAGAAATCGCCACGTACATCGATCGGTTCCTCTACACCCATCTAGATACGGAAGAAATTTTGACCGACAATGGCTCCGAATTCAAGGGCGAAGTAGAGGAACTGCTTGCACGAAGGGGCATCACGCTCCGATATACGGCACCCCACGTGTCCCAGTCGAACGGGTTGGCCGAAAATGCCAACCGTATGATTAAAACCGCCCTCCGTAGGAATTTAGCGGCACATGACACGCGTCCGTGGCCCGAACTCGTGTATCAGATCGTCGGTATYCACTGGGCCACCCCTCACGAGTCCACGGCGTTCACCCCCTTTCAGCTTCGCACTAATAACCTTCCCTGTATCGACTACCGGGGTAACTCGAAAATTGCSGAAGCACAGGGTAGAACACACGTGCCGCCCTCAAGGCCAAGGCCAAAAGGTACACCGATTTGATGGAACGGGCCGTCCCGAAGCTAGCCCGAAAAAGACAGAGGATGACCGATCTGGCCCACGGTAGGCAGGTCCGTAGCTATGAGGCTCGAAATGGAAATGTTGGGCCCCAACATCAATATAAATTAAAGGACCTAGTGCAGGTACATAAATGTGCACGCGACCGGAAACTCGCTCCCAAGTTTTCTGGCTGTTTTCCTGTTGTCGAGCTCGGACCCAAYGGCGCCAACACGGTGCGCATCGTGCCCGAGGCTAGCGCCAGCCATAGCTCTGTCCCCATCGTCCGACATACCTCCTACCTCCGGCCTCTCCCTCCCTCTGATCTCCCCCCTTCTTTCTCCTCCGAGGGCGAGGAGAACGACGACGATCTAACTCTCTCTCCACTCTCTCCCTCCTGCCCCTCGTCTTCCTCCCCTACCTCGCCATGAGCTTCATCACGGAGCGGGCCCTTGATKAACAGTTGTTGCAGCCACGTGGCCACATCTYGGAAATTAGGCAAGTTCGCCATCCACGACTCAACACGGATCTTCGGCGTCTGGCGCAGTTCTTCTGCGACGTAGGTGTGTGCGCTGCCGCCACGTTTCGATTCAAGGGAAGTCCGCAGGCGATAGTGTTGGCAGAAGTGGTGGCGGTGCATCGGCGAGCAGCTCCAGGAACGAGCCACGTCACGACCGTCGTGGCCTTCAGCGGTGACATCAGTACAGTCAACCCGCAATGGCATACCGCTATCCGGACTTCATTGCGAGAGTGGACGGAGCAGTTGTCCAACGTGTGGCAGCGCGGTCTTGCCCGACCAGGGCATAATCTCATTCCAACCTTCGCACCTGATCTCGACAGAATCCGCGTCTCTCCGTGCGAGCCTGCAGTAAAACTCCCCACCCTTGTTGCTTATCCACGACCCCGATGAACCGCGCCGTCCCCCTTGCTCCTCTCTCCATCTTCGGTCTCCTCTCACTTTTCCCTACCTTCTGGCAGTCCGATCTTCATCCCCATCTTTCCCTCTCTATCGAGCCCCTTTCCGTCCTGCTAATCAACCCTGGGCATTGGCAGCTGTGGCGCCAAACTTTTGTTGAGTTGTCCATGTGCTTGATCCGGGTGCAGGCGACGGGGATACAGACCGACGAGCATCCTGCGTGTCTCGAGAACGTGGAGCTGTTGATCATACAAGCGTGGAAGACCAACGTGGAAGGCGATCTTCTGGGCTTTCTTTTTGGATCGGTACGACCGGGCCACCACCAGTTGATTGCGCAGGAGCTCATCGTGTCGATCATACAATTGGCGAACGATCTCTCGTGAGACATTGTTTCGCAAAGTGACGACAGTTCCGCCCTGCACGTCCTTGCGCGGTCATTGGATCCATATCTTTAGTGGAGCTAGTGCTTGGAGGAGCCTGGGGACGAAGATACGCTACCGTCGCGGCAGGAATATCTAAAGCCATACGGCCTCATCAATCATGCTTTCTATCCAAAGTCGAAGGAGGTGGTGATAGACGACGAAGAAGAAGACGACGACGAGGAAACGTCGGAAGAGGGAAGCTATAGCGAGGATAGCGAGGGCGAGCCGAGCGAAGAAGAAGAGGAGGAAGAAACAGGATCTGAGTGGGAGGCCTTGCCGGAGGAAGCAACGCGTACTGGCACGGAAGCGGACGATCCTGAGGTGGCGCGAAGGC
>BFEA01001186.1:101724-124970 GCA_003427395.1 Chara braunii
TTTTTTTTGTCCACGTTCAGCCTGAACGGCCGAACGCCTTCCGAAGGGGTCCCGTACGTTTGGGCGTTCGGTTTCGGGCATTCGGCCCGTCCCGAACGCCGGCAACCCTATATTATATATATACGTGGTTGTAGATCTTTTTGAGGTCTTAAAACCCATATTCTTATTTTTGTTTTTTGAACTTTAAGTATATTTAAAAAAAATCAAAAACATAAATACAATGATAAGAACAAAAACAAAAAATAAAATGAGTGTTTGTTTTTTTGGGTTTCATGGTGATTTTTTAAGGGCTAAAAACGAAAAACAGAAAAACAAATAAAAAATATAGGGTTGTAGATCTTTCAAAGATGTACCACCTCCATTTTTTTTTTTTTTTTAATTGGATGTCTGAACTTCATGTATTTAAAAAAAAAAAAAAACCATAAAAATAAATAAAAAAAGAAAAAAAGAGACGTTGTCGAGCGCATCGGCCCCCGCGCAAGCAAGGACGTTCCCGGCCGCGTCATGCAGGAGAAACTTAGGCTTTCAACCTCTTAGAGACAACTCGGGGACGACACGGTAACCCACGTCGACCCTTCGCTGCTCCGGCCGAGTGCGCCAGCTGTACATCTCGCGGTCCCTTACACCATGATAGATTCTCGCGGGGCACAACTTACCTTCCCTAAGGGGCCGTCACCACCCTTAGGGGCGTATCCCCGCCGAGCTACCCACCCACATGTGAAGGCTTTTATAATACAATTGCAGAAATGGGCCGACCGAGGGCGTTTGCCCGTTCGCTGTAGCATAGGTACACATGGTTAACGCCAAAGTGGACCCGAACGTCGTCCGTCCCTGGGGCGCTGATCTCCCAGGAATCGGAACGTACGCCGACCAACTAAGACGTGATATTCCAAGCATACGAAAAACTTCTAGCGATCTTAGTCCCTTCTTTCAAAGACAGTCATGAACTACTCAGACAAGCCCTTTTAAAAGAAGACTCATGTCGACGCTACTTAACTTATTAACCTGTGTGTAATACAATAATGCACACAACGTTGACTTCGCTTCAAACAACACTTATCGATAAAAAAACAAAGCACGGCCTATGCACAAGGTGACGCTTAAATGACGTCTGACTAAAGTATCACCACTCTACCTGCCAGACGGCTGGACAATCACGACTTTTTCGATTTAATGAGATGCGTTCCCAAGTTCTTTCATTCCGCCCCATACTGATTGCTAGAAAAAAAACACAGACAAATCCCAATACTCAAGTAGAGCGAGGATGTCATTGCTTTAATAATGACTTCATTACTTTTCTAACTTTGGTGTGAATGCCATCTGCAAGTAATCTAGCCACCACTATGCAAGTCAATGATTGTCTTGAACAATCAAACACTCGATGCCCCATTAAGATCAAGGATCCACTTTCAAATTTTATTGGTTGCTTTGTCCTTTTGGACAATAATTACTCTTTCTGTTCCATAAATAATGAAGTATTCGCCTTCGACAGAAAGGCATTCAAAGCAATGCTCTGGCCACATCTTACTGTCAACTAGCCTGATTGCCCCAGACTTGCATTTCTTATAATGCAAACCTATCCGCGAAGGTAGTGCCTACCCGCACTCCATCCGTAGCTAGTGAAACACAAACTTGGCTTCTTGTGAAGTCAGTTCCTCATTCGTATGTGACTCCTAAGACAGCCACGAGAAGGGTAAACTATGACAGTTCTCCTTAACGCGAGCCGCCAAGAACTTGAGGTCCTTCCGTGAGTAGGCGCATGTCCTTCCGCTAGGAGGTGGTTTTGGATACCCCTCGTCCTCGCCCGAGTGAACCTCGGATCTCAGAAGTCAGGCTGGCTCCACCACAACAGCATGATATCCCCCGCGTAAGCGGTCCACTCCAAGTCGATAGCAGGGCCGGCCCCTAAGGCAACGAACCTCCGCCTCAGATGCCTCCTAGGAAAGGGAAAGACATTTACCACGGCAGGCAAAAATGGTTCCTTGCCGCCTGACATCAAGGGTAACTTAGACGAAAAAGGAAATCAGAATAGAAAATCATTCACACAAATGGGCATAGACAAAGAGGGTCATTCGGGAAAGAATGGGTAACCTTGGGAAAAATCTATGTCCAATTGATTTCTTCCTCCTTGAGTGATCAAATTCCTTTTCGTCGTCCACTGGTTGCCTTTCCCTTCAACATGCATGCAAGCGAGAAAATAGAAAACAATCACCCTTCCATTCACTTCCATTAACATGAATAAGTTCCTCTTTTTCAGACATCCTTCTACCTACCTGCACATCAGATCAGACAAGGAGTTAAAGAAAAAACAATGCAATTCAAACTCACGTCAGACTTTTATTCAYACATGCGGACAAAACACAACKTCCTCTACCTCTTYAGTGAATCGTTCAAAGAACAGGGTCAAGCAAGTGTGGGTTCACACAGATGTGAAGAGTCTGAGTCAAACTAACTCACCTTGAGTGAAGTTGAAGAGACGGCCCACTCAAGAAGACCGTGTAAAATCGCACTGAGTCTCCAGAGAAGACAGTCATCACAATGAGTCGCCCTCAAAGCGATCCAGACTACTCCCTAAAGCGATCGCTTGCCGCGACACCCTCTCAACACACAATCACCTCCGAACAATTCGACGGCGTCTCAGCGTCGCCGTCACACCAACCGCATCACCACGCCGTCGTCGTTAATACCAGAACATACTACCACAAAATGTCCCTCACAAATAAGACAAAACGGGCAGCGCTCCCGAGCCACCACCTAGGACGCACCGCCGCCGCCGCAAGAGTTCGGCAGCACTGCCGTGTCGCTGCCAAAAAAAACACTGTTGATGTCGGAAGATTTCGGCAGCATTTCCGCATCGCCGCCAAAATCTCATTGCAGCTGCCGCAAAAAAAAATCGGGAGCGCTTCTGCTCACTGCCTAGAACTCAGTATCGTTGCTGCAAAAAATTGGCAGCGCTTCCGCACCACCGTCGTTAAACCCGGCACTGTCGCTGCAAAATTTCGACAGCGCTTCCGCACCACCGCCGATAACCCGGCGCTGTCGCTGCAAAATTTTGGCAGCGCTTCCGCACCACCGCCGACAAACCCTGCGCGGTTGCTGCAAAATTTCGGCAGCGCTTCTGCACCAACGCCGACAAACCTGGCGCTGTCGCTGCAAAATTTCGGCAGCGCTCCCGCACAACTGCCGACAAAGGGCTGTCGTTGCCGCGCCAAACAGGGAGAGTCTCCCCTGTACCGCTAGCCGAACACCTGCCGCCGCCGTGCAAAACAGGCAGAGTTTCCCCTGCACCGCTTACTGAAAAACCTGCCAAGAACAGCAGCACCTCCAGCTGGCACCCCACAGCACTATGGCTATGGCAGCCTCTCCTCTCCTCACCTCGATGAGATGGCGGCTATGGCTGTGTTTCACAACTATGGCCACCTCCAGCAATCCTTCCCCCTCATTTGCAGACCTCCACTCAGCTCCCTCTCAGTCCACCCGCAGCTCCTCCTCCAGCAGCCAACATTTACTCTGAGAAATGCTAGCAGCACCAGCCACAAATGAATGCTGGTTGGCTGGCTGCTGGCTGTTTTATAGTTGGCTGGAGGCTGTGGGCAGCTGCTTTGCCCCCGGCCAAACCCCGGAGTGAGGCCTGACCCTTGATCTTAGACAAGATCAAGGGCTGAGGCCTTGGTAATGCATCCGGCCGCTACCCCCGACGAGATGCAGCCCTAATTGGCTGTATAGAGACAAGTAGAGCAGATTGTTGAAATCCAACAGTCTGCTGTCAATCTTCAGGGTCCAGATGCTTCTACCCCTGGTCCCCCGCATCTGGCCCTGCGTCGCGATTAGATTCGCGACATTTGCTTTCTCCTTTTTTTTTTTTTACTTTGTCCTCCCGTTTCGTTTTTTTTTTTTTTTTTTTYCCCCCCCCCCCCTTCCATAAATAACGGGCCCAGTGCCCAAGGCTTATAATAACAACGAGAACAGAGGCCGGGGTCCTCACAATCTACCCGGAAAAAGGAACCTTCTGGAAGCATTGCCCAGATTCGCTTACAGGGAGGAGCCCTGCAGGGGACCAACCCCTAAAGACCAGAGAAAGCAGAAAAGCAAAAGACGACTGAACTGAAAATGATATACCAAAAGGAAAGAAAACTGAAAAGCCTGAATCCTATGCACTAGACCTCTCAGCCCTTAGGCTGTCTGAAAATAGTGGTCTGATAGCCTGAATGCTAGGACTCAAATTTGCTGTATAAAAACATGCGCTCCAGCGTCAACAGCTGAAGCCTTGAATACAACGGCTTATCTTGTAAGCTCTGTCCCTAGTTGGGCCGAAATTCAGATTGGGTCTACACCGTATTGCAACCAAGGCTGGGAGAGCACCCAGCGATTCCTTTATATCCGAAGTATCGGTGAGAATAGGGAGAGATACCACCTCTCTCGGAGTTGAGAAAGGCTTCAAGTAGGCTTCAGAGTTAGCCACGGGGAGAGTTCGAGTCTCCCATTACCACCCAACTTTGCCAGACATTGTCTCTTGCCCCAGGTGTTCCAGAACCAGGCCATGCCCTTTCTAGCCACTCCGCCCTTAGCCTTCCGGAACCAGTCTGCCCAGATGCACTGTCGGCTTGATGCGCGAATTGTAGTCTTGAGCTGCACATCGACACAGCTCTCTTGTCGAAACACAGGTGAGTTTCTTTCGCTCCAGATGGTTGTCATCAGAATGCCCCTGAAGGTTTGTGCCACATAACATGCTGCTGAGTCGTCCCTGCTGGCTGCTGAAGGAATACCAGACGAAACGAACTTTTTTGACCACTTCAAAGTTGCCCAGGGGAGTTTCGACCAGTGCTTGCGCCACCGAGACCAGATCCGTTTTGAGAAAGGACAATTCATCCACAAATGTTTGTTGGTTTCCCATGCCCACCGACAACGCGCACAACTTGTAGGTACATCCATGCCTCTTGATGCCAGAAAAGCAGCAGAAGCAATTATCAGGAGAGATTGTTGCCACAATAGGCTCCCCATTTTTTACTGAGGGCAGAGATTTGAGCAGTTGCCAATGTTTCACCTGTGTGTCCTTCTCATAAGAGATAAGTGTCTGTTCCTATCTGCGTTTTCTCACCAGTTCGAAAGGGTTGTTTGGTGAATGCTCCCTGAGGATAACTTTGCCAATTTTGGATGTGTACTGATGCATTGAGATTACGGACTGTCCATATAGATCCGAGGAGCGCTAGTGCCACCTTGTGGGATCTAACTTCAGATCGGCCAGCGGAGTGCCTCTAAATTTAACTAGAGGATGGGCTATTCCATGCTGGTCCGGATTTAGTTCAACTTTGCATTCCACCAAATGCCCATTTTGGACGGAAAAGCCTTCTGAGTCGAAATGAAGTGGGAGATCATCTGTTGCACCACAAACTGCAGACCAGGTCTAATACAGAGGACAATCCTGGGAAATCCCTTTGATTTTCATGTAATACTTATGCTCTGGGTTGTCCCCACGAGGGCGATACCATCTGTCAAATTCCAATTGTTGATCCGAATTAACCATGTCTATCCAATGGGAGGGGATGGCCTCCAGCAGGCTACGCAGTTTAGCTCCAGCATCCCTCAGGTAAGGGAAGCGACTTCTCAGCTCCTGTTCTGTCAACCATCTTGAGTTGTCCGTGTGTCTGATATCTCTGATACGAAGGATGTCTCTCTCAATCCATCTACGTGCAAATAGGCCAGATCTGTCTGCTGGTGAGAAGGGTTCCCCCTTCTCGTCTAGAATGAACTTGTTCTCGAAAAGAAGCTCTTCCAAAACCTCTATCTTAGAGGCCGGTTCTGTGTGCTCTGTCGGTTTTAGCTGTTTTAATGCATAAAGAACTGCATTCCAGAATTTTGATTAAGGGCGTCGATTGGCAAAAGATTCCAACATGAGGCATCGCCATACGTCCGCGTGGTTACTCAGGTTCCATTCTTTTCCTAATATGTATTCCCCCATGGCGATCCAAAATCTGTCGGAGGTTTCAGAGAGGGCTCGAACTGGCCATTTGGCCAGTAAGGCCAAGTTCTGCCGTCTCAGGTCCAGTATGCCTAATCTGCCTTCATCCCTAGGGAAGGACATTGCTTCCCAGGTTACTTTGGCTAAATAGCCCTGGTCCTTAGTTGCTGATGGTTTCCATACTACCTTCCTTGCCTTCGCTTTGATAGCCTTGTAGGCTTTGTCCCCCAGCAGGTGGATGGCTAATACGAACCAGAGGGTTGAGAACACAGCTGCAGTTAGAAGGAGGGATCTTCCGAATAGAGAGGAGAGGTACGGGCGGTTCCATTTGGCAATGCGTGAAGTTACTTTTTCTACTAGTAGTTGATATTGAAATTCTGAGCAGTCTGAAACAGCTACTTGGACTCCTAGAAAACGTTCGGATGAGTCTCCTAGTATCTCTTTCATGCCCCAGTCCACACACAACTGGTGAGGTGGGGGCAGCAGATATGAGGTTTTAGACCAATTAACCGATCCTTCTGACAGTTCACAGTTAGTCACTAGGACATTCTGAACTTCAGCAAGTACCCTCGGGTTGTTTTCCGCGCAAACTGTGAGATCGTCCGCAATAACTCCAACTTTCCACTCGAGTCCCATGCTGATCCTGAGGCCTGAGATCTGCGAGTTGAATCTCAAGTTGTCCAACAAGACTTCGAGCTGAACTTCGAAGAGTAAGGGAGCCAATGGGCACCCCTGACGCAGTGATCGGGTGAGGTGGAAGGAATTCGATTGTTGACCAGTAAGGCCAAGTTCTGTCGTCTCGGGTCCAATATGCCTAATCCGCCTTCATCCCTAGGGAAGGACATTGCTTCCCAGGTTACTTTGGCTAAATAGCCCTGGTCCTCCGTTGTTGATGGTTTCCATATTACCTTCCTTGCCTTGGCTTTGATAGCCTTGTTGGCTTTGTCCCCCAGCAGGTGGATGGCTAATACGAACCAGAGGGTTAAGAACACAGAACAGAGAGGAGAGGTACAGGCGGTTCCATTTGGCAATGCGTGAAGTTATTTTTTCTACTAGTAGTTGATCTTGAAATTCTGAGCAATCTGAAACAGCTACTTGGACTCCCAGAAAACGTTCGGATGAGTCTCCTGGTATCTCTTTCATGCCCCAGTCCACGCACAACTGGTGAGGTGGGGGCAGCAGATATGAGGTTTTGGACCAATTAACCGATCCTTCTGACAGTCCACAGTAAGTCGCTAGGACATTCTGAACTTCAGCGAGTACCCTCGGGTCGTTTTCCGCGCAAACTGTGAGATCGTCCGCAATAGCTTCAACTTTCCACTCGAGTCATGTGTCTTGTTTGGACGAATGTCCAGCCTAACAACGATGTCTCTTCTCTCTTTGACTATGATTTCGATAGCCTGCAGCGTAGTGACTATGTTATCGTGGATTGACCCGCCTTTCACAAAGGCTCCTTGTTCTTGGCCCGTTAGGAAGGGCAAGTAGTTAGCCAACCTTAGGGCAATGGTCTTAGCCARTAGCTTGTAGGCRGYGTTYAGCAGAGAGATAGGCCGCCAGTTACGTATGTCCTTTTTACTACCCTTCTTGTWAAGTWGCGAAATAACTCTTGCAACCATGGAATTGGGAAGGGGGTGACCCTCGAGTACTTTGTTGAAGATTTCCATGAGTAATGGACCGAAGAAGCTCCAGAGGGTTATAATGAATTCAATTGGCAGCCCTTCCGGGCCTGGGGCTTTGCCCTTGGCCATAGCGTGGGCCGCCACTTCGAGTTCCTCGACGGTAAGGGGCCTATCTAAGTCCAGGGCTGAGTGTAGCGGCAGATGCCTGTCAGAGAGGTTCCAAAAATTGGAGTGGTCCCTTAAATTCGTGTCGGGGGTGTCGAAAGGGCAACAAGTAGTAAGTATATCGCTGAAGTAATCCTTCGCATATTGACACATTTGGACCGACGTTTCAGCAATGGGCGCAGTTAGCGAGAAGGGATGTTCAAGCTCCTTCATGAGCGGCCTGGCCACCGATTTCATCAAGGCTCTGAATGACTCTTTGGTCATTCTATCATAGTGGGTCATGCCTTTAATCCGCAACCACTCTTTGCGTTGTTCCTCGGCTTGGACTTCTTGTGCCTCCAAGTTCTGGAGGGCCCTACTCCGCTTCTACAGCCAGTAACGGTCTGAGACCGGGTGCTGGCCTAGTCGATTTTCTGCTTGTGTAACATCGGATTTCAACTGTTTGATTTGTCTGTTTAATTTGCCATTTTTAATTCTCGGATACGTACTGCAGGCTTCGTGCAGTGCTTCCATTACGCCATCGTACCACAGTTGGGGTTTTTCACAAAGATCTGTTAATTTCTCCCAATTTTTGACTATCCTGTTCAACCATTCTAGGAGAGGTGGGTCCTCTAGGTGAGTGACGTTTAGTCTAAACAGACCGGGGCCTCTATCTGGATCCCCCTGGGAGTGAGTCTCAAAAATAACTGGGGAGTGATCCGATAGGGGTGATATTCCGACTTTGGCATCCAAGCAATTATCCCAAGGTGTACCCCGTAACAGGGCAAAGTCCAAGCGTCGGGCCGATGCAGCCCCTTGCGCTGGGTTTAGAACTCTGAAAGCGTCGACCAAGTCCTTTGTTTCAATCAGTTCATGTAGTAGGCACGAGTCCCGTCGCAGCGGCCTGACTACTGGCGAATCTAGGCATGGGTTCAGGATGGTATTCCAGTCTGCCCCCAGGACCAGATTGTGGGAATCCGGTAAAATCTCACGGAGTTCAACAATGAATCTCCGTCGCTCGTTGTAGTAGACTGGTAGGTACAGTGACATAAAGGTCCATGGCTCAGAATCAATCTCAACCTTCACCCAGCACCAACGGCCCCATACATCAAAGGCTGAATCAATGATTCCTACTAGAAAATCCTGTCGAAAGAGAATGGTTGTACCCCCTCTAGTACCCATTGCTGGGGCCCAGAGCTGGAAGCCAGGCCACCACTGTCGCATTTCCCTCAGCTTCTCCTCATTAAGTTTTGTTTCTTTGAGAAGGAGGATCTTGACGTCGTTTTCGAACATCCATGATTTTAAGCGTGCTCTTTTGTTCCTGTTGTTGGTATCGCAGAGGCCGTGAATGTTCCATGTAGCGAACAACAGTCTATTTCGCATTGGCCCCTACTCGACCGGTTGCAGGCTGGATCCGGTCTGATGCCCCCTTGTGACTGTCTGATTTTCTCCGCCTGGTCTCTTTGCCTGCATTTCCAGGCTTTGGCGAGGACCCGTTCAGTCTGACTGTAACATTCAATTGTGGAGAAAACAGGATGTTTCTGTTCGAAGATTGTTTCAGGCAACGTGCCAAGGTGACCGCGTTCACACCCTCTACCATGTGGATGTCTTGTAAAGTTGCGTTCTCGTGGTTGGCCAGTAGGGAAAGGGGAATGTAGGAAATGTCAAGCTCCTTGAGCTGGTCTTTGCTCAGGGGCCGTGCGTCCATGAATGCATAGAAGAGGGCCAATTTACGTCCTGGTGCGTTTAGCAATATGTGTCGAGTGAGTTTCAGTCTGGGAATTAGCCGACTTCTGAACTTGTTCTGCACTGTCTGTTTAGCTGTGGCTGCGACTGACTGTTCTGTAGGATCATCTGTAGAGACAGGTCCTTGGTTAGATGAAACACAAAATATAGATACGAGGTGTTTAAAAATTGAGTCTCCTTTCTCCAGTGTCGTAACCCCTGGACCCTCGCTCAGTTCTCGGGTTTTGGGGAAAGTGTCAGCTTCTGCGTTTGAGGTAGAGACTGGTTCTTCCAGCAAGCGGTCTGCTTCAGAGCCCTCTGAGGAGTTGCGGCGTGTGTGGGGTTCATCATCGGTCTCCAAACGTTGGGCTCGTTTGAAAGATTTTTTTCGCTTCCCCTCTTTGAGTGAAACTGAGCGGTCCTGGCCTGTAAAAATGGAGAGTGCAAGGGGATTGTTTTCCTCTATGGTGGTCACATCCATTGCATCCTCGTTTAGATCCACGTTGTTGCCAGTGGGCTCATTCTGGGCGAATTCGATTTCGACAGGCTCTTTACCCAGGGAACTGCGCATCTTAACCAGTGCTTCCGGCGCAGTCTTTTCTACTTGCTCATCCACTCCTGAACGAGCTTTGGTTTTGCCCGTTGGGTGCCAGAACTGGCCCGGATGGGGAGCAGCATCGTACAACTTTTTGTTGAAGTACGTAGTGTAGGACTGGCTTGGCGGGAAGGAGCGAGAGTCCTCGCTCCTACGCTGGGAATTACGACAGTCCCAGGCTATCCTTCCATCTGGTTTCGTCGCTACTGGCGCCAACGGCGCTCCAGTAGTTGACCATCATCGCCAACGTGAACTGGGTTTCTGGGCCGAAACTAGGCATCCTCTCCCATCTGTCCACGATTCCTGGACCGATTCCTGCATTCATCATCTGTGTGGAACCACCATCGACATTGGGAGCAGTAAGGGGTAGATGCGTTTACCACATCCTCTACCACTGATTCCAGCTCCGACAGTTCGATTGTGAGGGAGGGATGAAAGGAGAAACGTGCCAAAGATTCTAGATCAAACTGAATGTTTGCAATTGAAGGCTCATCTTTGTCTGGCTGATAATCGTGCATTTTGAGGATTTTTCCAATAAAATTCTCAATTTGAAACCGCAGGTGAAACACAACCATAACAGGGACATTAAGACAGCGAATCCAGAAGAATTTGTATTTCATTATTTCCTTTAGCTATTCCATTTCGTTTGGATAGAGGTAAGGACGAAAATCAACTCGGTAGTTCTCATTCCCGAAGTCAATTTTGTCGTAACCTACGCTTTTCATCCAATCAGCGTGTTGCTTGGAACCTGTGATGTAAGTTGCCAGGTTCCTGCCCTCATGAATAAAGCACCCTTTTTTGTGATTCTCCTGCAGTAGTCCTGCTTTAACTCAAGCGGACTCATAAACCCTCACCATCTGTTTTTTAACCGGGACTAACAACACTYCCGATTCATTTTCGAATACCAACAAAACTTGAACGACACGTTCCATCATCCATTCATCTTGAATCAATTTGATTTGCGGATCCACTCTTAGTTTGGAATGGTAGGGACCGTTGTCTATCTCGCCATGGTGGAGGCCTTCCGGAAGTTGGCCATCCAGGAAACACGCCTCCAACATGTCACGAACCCGCTCTCTAAATGTCGGGTCCGGGGGGAGGGGAACCGAATCTTCCGTTGCAACTCCGTCCTCCATGGTGGGACCGTGCTTGGGCAGAAGCGGAAACGGGAAGATTGAGTGACCGAACTGCTTCTCTCATGCTATAACAATATTCAAAGTGAGAGTTGGGGCAGGGAGCAAGAATTGCAAAATTAAATTATTTGAAAGGTGCGTCTTATACCTTTGGACTCACGCTGGCTTGCCAAGGTTGATCTTCGCGAAAGTGATCGTTATCACCAGATGCTTTGCATGATCAGAACGTACCAAGCAACTGAGGTAGATAGACTTCGATCTCGATTGGAAGGTTCRAGCTGATTGCAAGTGGCGAGATCCCGCCACGCAGGAGAGGTAGGCGATACCCAGTAGGATTACTASGTTGAACTTCRYGGTAAYGGTCACTAAAGCGAGGTACCTTGCGTGAGCTGAACGTAACGAGCGACTGCGGAGGATAGGCTCTCGAAATCGGACGGGAGATTCCCGCTTGTTGCAGCCACGCACTTAGCTCGCCGGACAAATTTTCAGGCAGATTGATTGTCCCAGGTGTGGAGACTGTTCCGCAATGTCGTCAAGAAGGCGAGATGAAACGAAAAAATGAGCGAGAACTATCCTAATCCTCCATGTTGTCGGTGGGGCTTGGGCTTGGAATAGCGAGATGGGAGGGAGGACGGGAAAGGAAGGAAAACAAAAGAGACAGGACGTTAAACCCGAGGAATCGAGAAGCAAAATGAAAAGGAAGAACAAATAATCTGGATGGAAACACTAAAGGGAGGAAGGAACGAAGGTCGCGAAGGCAAGCTTCTTAAATATCTTTGATGTAACGGACTGGAGCACTGGGTTAGATCTTTCCGATATCTCAACGCTGCCGATGGGTTTTAGACTCAGGGTAGCAAAACGGGAGGGGAGGTGAATAGCAGGAAGGAGAGCAAGAAGAAGAAGCATGAAGAAAGAGGAAAGGAAATTGGTCCCGAAGACGGGCCGTCTGGTTGTCTACGATGTGACTAGACAAACCCTGAGGTAGATCTCTCCGGAAACGCGTTATTCAAAACTCAGGACTCCGCTTTCTCAATCGTTAAAGGAGCTGAGGTAAGAGTATACTGGAGCAGAGGCTATACCGTTGCGATGATGAACCTTACTTCTTCAGCCTGACGCTAGTACGCCAGGCGGAGGTGTCGAGGGGCTTGCGTATCTTCGAGGTATCAGCGGCTCGTCGTCGTCCTCCTGAGTGCTTGGTAGCGAGATGTCGAATGCGGGGAAGTTACTTCCGAACCGAGTGGGAGAGCTAACTAAACTTAGGTGCTGGAAGGTGATGGCCTCATCCCAACATTGACGCTGAAGGGAGAGCGTCCACACCAAGGATACTAGTGTACATGGCAGAGGAGAATCCAGGATTTTCCTTCTGCCCGACGGGGATCCGCGAGTAAAAGTTACCGGAAATTGATGGCATCATGGCTAAGCTCTCGGAGTAGAAAGGCTAGGACGAGTATGTCAAGTAGAGTAGGCAGGCCGAGGTATGCAGACCGAGGTATGGGGATAGGACGCTCAACCACTCGTTACTCACGAGTGGGAACACCACCTAGCGATGGCGCGAGCGTAGCCTGCTGAAAGAGAGTGTAGAAGACCGTTGGCCGGCAGCGAAGCCGGTGTAGGTGTCAACAAGAAAGCATGGCGCTAACTAGGGTTAGCGCCGCCGGAATTGGAAATAGCGCTAATTCTACCTCCGCCGCCTGTCCCTTGAATTGCCGTCCCCAGTCTCGTTTTTCTGTGCAGGGGGCAGCTCGTTTTTCAAAATGAGCAGCCACCTCTTAGTCACTTCACAGGCTGAACTAGAGTCAAGTTCAGCAGGGGTTTTCATCCCCCTGCCCAACTCAGCCTGCACCCGGCTGCCATCGGCGCCAGGTGCAAACGCTGCTCTGCAGCCCATTCACTAGTGAACGGGTGGAGAGCAGCATAGTGGATGAGTCACCTGTCTCCCCCGGTTCTCTCTCTCTCTCTCTCTCTCTCTCTCTCTCTCTCTCTCTCTCTCTCTCTCTCTCTCTCTCTCTCTCTCTCTCTCTCTCTCTCTCTCTGCATCCAACGGTCACGACCCGTAGTGCACCCGAAGCGTGTGTAGAGACCCCTCGTAACACAAGTACAAGATCCCAAAACCCACGCCCGAATGTAGCCGCATATTGTGGCAGTGTACACTCATTCACTCTACACCAAAATGGCAGCCCGTTCATCAAAAACGAACGGGCACAAAGGGAGAATTAAGAATCTAAAAAACAAAAGAAATGAGAAAACAATCACACTTACCTTTTGCAGAAAACGGTCACTGGGGATCCAGCGGCCTAGCTCAGTTGGTAAGGCACGCAAGTGGCATTCAGGAGGTCTTGGGTTCAATCCCCATTGGCCTCATGCACCTTCCTGGGCAAGTTTGGATATGCCGTTGGTCCCCCTGAGTGGCATTGAGCAGAGACTGCTGATCTTCATAGGGGGAGGGGACCGGAGGGGAGGCACTGTGATTGGCCCAATCGAAGAAGCTCGGTCCTGATGCTACCGGGGCCGAGGTCCCACTAGCAAAAGGATAGGATCGAGCTTCTGAATCTGGATGTGTTTTACGCACAGATGCAGAAAAGCAGTTCAATCTCGATTACCTGCACATCTCCATAAACTCGTCCAGATTCAGGCATTCGATCCGATCCTCTTTGCTAGTGGGACCACGCCCCGGCCTGACCCCCGGCCGGTATCGCCCAAAAAAAAAAAAACGGTCACCGGTTTCCACGGGTGACTACCAGATCCACTGGGGCTGAAGTGCCCTAGGCAGTTCGAAAAGCGCCAAGTGGCGCTCCAGTTTTAGGTCCCCCCTCTTTTTTTTCCTTCTTTTTTTTTTTCCCTTTTTGCCCCGTTCGTCTGAAACGAACGGGTGCCTAATCAGACAGGCACCAGGGCCGAGGTCCTACTAGCAAAAAGATAGGATCGAACCCCTGAATCTGGTTTTGTTTCATGCAGAGATGCATAAAAGCAGTTCAATCTCGAATTCATGCACATCTCCATAAACTCGTTCAGATTCAGGCATTCTATCCGATCCTCTTTGCTAGTGGGACCACGCCCCAGGAAAGAAAAAAAAAACAAAATCCAAAATAAAATCTAACACAAAATCTAGCACAGGGAAAAAGCTGAAGGGAGAGCGCTGGCAGACAAAGTACCCTCAGTTATCTACAGAGGAGAATTTTCTGAGATACTGGAAAGACCTCAAGATGATGCCAGAACAAAGGGTCGCCAGTCTACTATGGCTACAAACTCTTGATGTCATACCGTCAGCAGAATAGCTAATTTCCAGGAAAATGGAAGTTCCCAGAGCATGCCTCAGATGTAGGTGGGTCTGGGAATCAACCACCCACGTTTGGACTGATTGCCCTTTCTCCCTCAGAATATGGCAATGGTGGAGAAAGCACTGGAAAGCTTTCTCATCTGACGCCTTTTCTTGGTCAGACGAATGGATTCAAACAGGAATGAGTACTCACATAATAGACTGTTCTTCGGGATGGGGCTACGTGGGGCAGACATGCCAAGGTATAATCATGAGTGTCATTTGGCAATCGCGGAACAAGGCTCTATTCAACGGTGAACTTCCAGGTAAAGGTCAACTACAAGCTCTGATTCGGAAACGAATGAGATATACAATTCTTGTGGACAGGAAACGGAAGGGTCCTATTTGGTTCCTAAAGACATGGGTGATCAACAATCAGCTGGTTACCTTGGATGAGGCTCACAGGGCAATTTTTGGGCCCTGGTTATGTAGGAAAATGTAAAAGTAGCAGGCGCAGACTACAATATACGATAGCAGGTATACAGTGACTCTGAGTTTGCTTCCATTTTTGGTCTCCTTTTATGTATTTCCTCAGTCCACAGTTAGTCTTGAGAGGCTAAAACTTCATTTAGACCAGATGGCCACAGGGTTGAGAGGTCGCAATAGACTTTAATTGTTATTTGAACGGATGGGGAACTAGATGGCTGAAAAGATGACATAACGAGTGGCTGTTGGTGCATTCCATTGTTCAGCATAAGTAGATAGAATAATAGTGGGAAACCGGATTCCGCCTCCGGTACTGTTGGCTGTCTCTCCGGGTAGACTGTGGGGACCCCGGCCCCGAAGTTTGATTCCAATAGTTCTTTGTATTATAAGGGACGCTGGGCCCAGTTCCCAGCTTGTGTTGCTCCCCACAAATAGATCGGAGCCTTGTTTTTTGCAAAAAAAAAAAAAAAAAAAAAAAAAATTAAGGAAAAAAACGACTTACCATTCTTGCTGAACAGTCGCATGTTTCTTCGGGCGCTGTCGAGCATACTGTGGCTGAAAATGCCCAACGCCCTAGTTCCTTCATACTGCGCCACGAGGCGCTTCTTGTGGGCTAGATTTTAGTTTTAGTTTTAGTTTTTTTTTTTTTTTTTTTTTTTTTGTYTTTCCCGTTGGCTTATGCCAACGGTCGCATCCGTCCGTGGAACACCCACGAACCGTTGACATACAGGCCCAGGTTCGAGTCCTCAAGGGCTTAGGGAAAGAAAAAAAAAAATGTCACCCTCGCGCTGGGCCATGCTGGTTTCCGTGCGGCTGTTTTCAGCCGTGCGATCCTGATGATCGCGCCGTCGGAATCAGCTGCGCCCGACCGCCTGGGCTGCTCCAAAAAGAGCCAGCCCGAAGTCACGGGCAGATTCGATCCCCGCATTTGTGGGGCAATAGTTTAGCATACTTACCTGTCGAGCTGGATCCCACTACAGCTGTAGTAGGGGCAACCCTACTATATGTACGCTGTCGTTGCGCAGAGCCATGCAGATCTTCATGCGGCTGTTTTTTGCCGTGCGATCTCACCGATCGCACGGCCCAAAACGGCCGCGCCAAAAGGCTGGGCTGCTCCAAAAGGAGCTAGCCCAGTGGTGCTATCATCGAGGTTCAACCCCAGTATCTGCTGGGTAAGAGCCTTGTGTAATATCCCGCCGGGCTAGCTCCTATTCTACATTGGAAAAAGAGCAACTTTTCCTTATGAAGAGCTTGGCTCAGGGCGGGGTATCGCACATGGCCTCACGCAAGCTACGCCCACGTACACCAGAAGCCCCAACCGCTGGCCAGCCGCGTTGCCGCCAATACGGCGACCATCTGGCAGCACGGTACGCATGTCGTGGGCACGTATTTGGCCTACTAAGGCCTTGAATCGTGCGGCCGCTACCTTATTTTAGGCTGACTAAGCCTTGCTTTAGTATGACCGCGCACCCCTGCAAGCCTTGTCGGGAACCGCGGACGATAAGTCGTACCGTTGACTTCCGCTGTCTCGCATGAACGTTGATGACGTCACACGTCATATGTCATCGACGTCAGGCTTTAGGTCTCTCAGTTATAAGGTTGGTCTGAATAACTTAGGCAACGTCAATCTCATCGTCTTTTAGTCCAAGAAAGGGTCGGGCAGTGTCTAACCTTGAAAAACTCGGGTAGAAACCCTTACAGGTGTTTCTGTCCCGACAGCCTTCGCCACCCCCATTAAGTGACGTCCCCGTCACTTATCATAAACAATACAAGGGGAAGTCTTTATAATACCTCAGCAAATATATCATTGGTATCAATCCAGATTTTACATACTCATACGTGACGAGCAATATTTYCGTCGTTCGTCTTTCTTTCCTTTTATAATCTTTTGGACACTCTTTATGAAATACTTCGTGCAAACTCCATTACCATCAACGAGAAGGGCTTACTTTCAAGCCTTTAATAAACAACGACTTACTTTTAAGCCTTTAACACAGAGGCTTACTTTCAAGCCTCATAATTATTTCGAAGCTTCCTTCGAAAACACTTTCATTCAGTCACGAGTTGGAATGGAGCCAGAAATAACCTCTCGTGGGCCTTTCCCCGGAATCTGGGATCCACTGTTAGCTTTACCCAACCTAAGGAATTACAAGAACATTTTAGGAGAATGATCCCAACATCATCCCACTGGCGGCCACTCATGCTTTCTTTTGTCTCTCATAGATGGGTCAGAAATTTCACCCTGATGGGACTCTCTTCAGGCTATAACCCCCTGTCTAGGTCTCGTCAGGCTTAACCCCCTGCGGGTCTTTCATCCGTACAACACATATTGCTAGGAATTCAACCTGGGTCTCTCGTGTTCGTGGGGATGCAAGCATGTCTCTCGCTGCCAGGAGTTTAACCTGGGCATCCTACTAAACACAAGGATACTTATACTATACTACACCGTGTGCCGTCACCATCCGAGAGAGAAATTACCCTTCCAAGAGTCCTTGTCCAGTCCGGCTAACTCCCACTCCAACTTAATTATCACACATGATTTATCTCCTACATGTCTCGTTAATGCGTCGAGGAGTGGTGTAATCCATGAAGGATAACATCTCGACGTCAATCCCCGCTTTAGACTCGAGCCTCACCACTTTCCCTCTGATTTCAGTGTCATACATCGAGAGAAGGTTAACAACAGTCATATTTTTCATCACCACTTCAGGACACCCTTCACCACTTCAGGATGCAGCCTGCCTAAACAGGTGGTTTTCAGGGTCTTCGGACCTTTCACCACTCCAGGACCATTCAAGTCTAAAAATTTTGAATGGCCCTGAAGTGGTGAAAACTCTGAAGACCCTAAAAACCACCTGTTTAGGCAGGCTGCATCCTCAAGTGGTGAAGGGTGGTTTTCATGGTCTTCGGACCTTTCACCACTTCAGGACCATTCAGGATTTTAAGACTCCCCAAAACTCTCACTTGACCACTTCAGGACAGCGTTCACCACTTCAGGATGAATCCTGCATAAACAAGTGGTTTTCAGGGTCTTCGGACTTTTCACCACTTCAAGACTTTTCAGGATTTTCAGACTGTCAAAAACTCTCACTTCAGAATTTTCATTCCTGAATTTTCAGCTACCCGATAACCGTTTGTGCATACATCTGTTAGTACCCTACCTGCAAGGTTGAACTACCCCTCCCTTATGACCTAAGCTGATCAGACCCGGCCATAAAGTCGAGGCGACCCCATTCACCACAAAAGAAAAGGTGATCAATCTTTCCCTCGTGGCGAACGATAGTAATCGCCACCCTCACAAACAAGGTTCCAACAAACATATTATCACCTTCCTCCCTTTCGACGATAGTGTAGCCACCCTCCTCGCAAGGAAAGATGAAAACATCCTGCTATGGACCAGGAACAAAGTTCCGGCGCAGGCCTCACTTCCGTCTACGGGGCTCACAACATTAGGATTCCTCATTGCATGACAATTGAAACCATACCAAATCGTAAAGCATGACAAGCAATTGAATCATATGTCCGACGAAAAACACATATGTTAACCAAGTCAGGCATATGACCCAAGTACACGTCATCTCTTTAGACATGCACTCACAAAATTTTGCATTCATAACCACATACACGGAATTTGACAAGAGTTACAGGTCTTTCAATCCTTTGGTGTCACTCATTTAATTTACAAACAATTTTCTATACCTCTCATGCATAGCAACAATTGTGAGAAGGATATCACAGTCATCTTACACTCGTCTATGACAATAAGGCACAAATTCATTATTACTTCCTTACAACAGGAGTCACAATCCCATTGATAACCTTTCAATCTCAATACTTTTATTAATAGTTTACAATTAATCATGAACTGAAATCACAAATACTCCACTTGTCCTCACAAGTTGTGATTGCAGTTATTACCAAAAAGTTAATTCCTTGGTTAGCCTAAGACAAAAGTTAGAACCAACTGAACCACAATACAAAAGCAAAAGAGTTACCAAAATTGATGCCATCAATTACCTCCTCCCTTTCCTTTTTTTACTAAAAGTCTTGACTAAACTCTTGGAATGAACTTGCGTAGATGTGCACCTGATACCCAATTCCTACTACGAGATCCATCCAATTCTTCTATTTCATACGCCCCATGCTATGTTTTCTTAGTGATTCGATATTGTCCTAGCCACCGACTGTCTAGTTTTCTGGACCATTGCGTTTCTAGCGACATATTATACAACAAGACGATGTCCTCAACTTCCAGCGGCTCTTTTCGTATGAGTGGCCTCTTATCTCATCTTTCCTTGTCAGCCTGCCTGCTTTCAGAAGTAGACACCGTCGCATCCTCAATCCGTTCTTCAGTTACCATGATCTGTCTTCCCCTCAATTCCAACAACTCTTCCGTCAAAAGTTTCGTTTCCACGTCCTATTTTTGCCAAGTGGTCAGAAAACTCTCAATTGGAAAGGTCGCATGCCATCCAAACCATAATGTGACGGGAGCATACCCAGTTGTTCGCTTGATGGTAACATTCTCAACAAAAAAACCCGCTCTCAAATAAATTGGTCATCTTAACGGCTCCCCCTTGCACCATTTAGCCGACAAGTTAGACAAGGTGGCATGTCCTCGTTCCACTTGTGCATTGGCCTGGGGATGCGCTCTCGTCGTATAACTGAAACTCACCCCAAGTTTTTTCAAAAGCGTTTGCACCTCCTTTGATCGAAACTCACCTCCTCGATCCATAACAATCTCCTGAACAAATGGATAACGGAGATAATATTCCTCGATGCATTCTGCCAAGACTGACCCTGTACGTTCGCGAATGGCACGACCATCAACGAACCCAGTGAAATTGTCCCTAACATCGAAGATATAACAGTATCCATTTATCCCAGGTGGCATTACCAAGAGATCCAAATGCAGCACCGCACCCGGCTCTGCCACATAACGTGGATTTAGGGGCTCGATGTCGGTGCGAATACCCTTACAAGGGTATCCGCCCTGTTTTTTGCAAGCGACAAGAAATAAGTTTGGTATAAAATTTAGGTATACCGCGCGAGGCCCGACTGTGTCTGTAAGTTACGTTGGCTGAATGATTGACTAGAATAAAGAGTGTGGGCGCACATATTTAAGGCGCGCGTGATTTCTTTCGCTTGCTAATGATTGTAAAGCCGGCACGGAGGCCGGTCGCCTTGTTTCACTATTATTATTTATTTATTCTCGATTAAACCAGGATTTGAGGATATTTTTCCTTTTTGATTGCCACGGTTGACCGAGACAATTGCGTGTGCGTGGAGGACGGGGTCGACGGCGACAGTGCGACTTTGTGCGGTAAGCGGAGTATGCGAGGAAATAGAAACGCGGGCTAGGTTTCCGCGTGTTTCACTGTGGGAGTTTTGGCGGGCGTGGAGTGTCGACGGCGAGGTGCGGCCGGCAAAGGCCTAGGCTTGCGAGGCGTCAAGGTTTGATTGTTGTCCTTATTATTATTTTTGTTGTGTTTGTCGTCTTTGGGCCGAGCGTGGCGCTGGTTTTCAGCGGGGCCATCGGCGGGGGCACCAGTCAAGAACCTTGAGCTCGCGCCTCGTTTGATGGTTCAGTCGGGTCACGACGTGTCTTGGATGCTGGCGAAACTTCTCTATTAGCGCTCGTCTCGAAAAACGGTCAGAGGAGTTCATCGCTCATGCAAGCCGGTGGGTGATGAGCCTATGAGGCGGAAGAAAACCGAGCGGCGGGGCCCTTTGGTAGGTGGGCCGCCCGCAGCCCACGGTCTACTATGAGAGGTTTTGAGCGTGAGCATGTCCGCTCGCCCCGCCAGATGGTGAGCTAGGCTTGGGTAAGGGCCCAGAGGCACTATGGTGTGGGGTTGTCCACATAGGACCCCTCTCCGGCTCGATCCTCAAAGTTCCCATTTGAATAATTGCTACCACCACTAGGATCGGCACCTGGGCATGCGCCCCGACCCCAAGGCAGTCTACGTGTGGGTTGCCCGTTGGGAACCCGAACAGTGGTCCGCTCGGCTTGAGTAGAGCGGAGGAGGCTCCCTGTGAGGAGGAAGGCGATGGATGTACAAACCGTTCGACGGACTTGGTTATAGGGGCGAAAGACTTACCGAACCGGTTGGTAGCCGGATCATTCCAGAGTTTCTCCTCGGGCCTGGCCGGAGCAGTCGGGAAGACCGCTGCGTTAAAGGGCTGACGAGCCGGCGTCGGGGGATGCAACGGGCAACGGGGATGACAAGGGGGGAATAAGGAAAGAAACCGGGACGCATTTCGCGCCAGATGCATTCGGAGCAGGAGAGAAGGAGGTGGCCAGGGAAAACAAGCCGGGTAGCCAAAGGGTTAAGACAAGCGCAGAAAGGGAGGAACCCGACGGAGAATAGCGTCGGGTGCAGACTGAGTCAGTATAGGCAGGAGGGGCGAGAAGACGAATCGAACCGCCTAGTAGTTTGGACATAATGGAAAACTCGGGCATGATGGTCAGGGCGGACTGCACTAGGCACTGTGGGACCATCGCGGCCAAGGGGTGCGACGACTACTAAGGGAGACGGGGCGCGGAGGCAGCAAAGGCAAAACGAAGGGGATGAACCCGACGCAGTTTCACACCAGAAACGTGTGAGGAAGAAGATGGCGATGATGGACATTGCGGATGAAAAAGAGGTTTGCGCGCCCGATACTGAATGGAATCGGGTTAGGAAAAATGATAGGCGGGTTTTTTTTGATGCGGCGAGAGCAATGGCAGGGTTAGATTGACAGGATAGTGGGTGTTTAGGGAGAACGAGTAGAAAAACCGTGCATGGAGGGATGGCGGGGACGAAGGAAAAGAGAAGCCAAATACACGGATCCCACCCGTTTCTTAGTGAAAACGGGCGATTGAAGGCACGTCTCGGGGGTTCCTTGCTGCTGCGAGTCAGGTCATAGTATTAGATTCACGACAGGGTGATTGGTTCGGGCAGTCAAACTGGGAGGGTCTGCGTCGGGGCAAGAAGACTAGAAAACGGGATGAACCTACCCCTATTCTAGCGAAAGGTTCACTCCGACTTTCTGTTGCTCATCTTAATGTGCAAGGGGCGGGCGGACCAGCCAAGTGAAAGAGAAAGGAGGAGAAAGGATTGAGGAGGGAGGTCGAGAAGGATAAGATGAYCGGATAGAGAGTAGTGACAAGAAGTGACAGAGCRTGARAAAGGGGGGATGGRCAAYAACAAGGYGAGGAGAGTTTGTCTTAATATGGCGGTGTATCGGCCCGGGTTCGAGCAGGAGATTCATCCCCATTTTGCTCATCCTATAGACAGGATTAGTAACCCCGYMGGGAGTCTCCTATAGCCGTTATCGTGTCATTGATTCGTAGGAGTCTCCATCTGATTGGYTGGATGTGATTCGGTCGGCAGCCTTCGCGAAGGCTCTGCTTTGATTTAGTGGTCCCCATTTCGAATAGAWGGCTCCTCCCGGACCTYGATTGARCCCGRCCGAGTTAAGGACCAGGTACGCCTACGATACAGTGTTAAGGTGAGTAGCAGGGTACGGGTGTGCGGGTGAGTGAGACAAAAGAAAAACTAAGGAGTGAGGTGCAGTTGGGGGAGTCACAGGTAAAGGAACGGCATGACAGAAGTGGAAGAGGAGGCAATACGTACCTGTTTGTGGCTGAAAGTCTGCATGTGCGGCATCAGCGAGTGATCCACCTWAYGCTGCACAGAGTGTTGTACCCAGCCCGCCGCTTACTTTTGTTGAAGGCATGGGGGACTGAGCGCCAAAAGGGGGCAAGCTTACCATCGGCTGGTGGGCTGTCTATCTTGAGCAATTGAAGTAACAGGAGAGGAGWAGCAATGACTGAAGTCYTGTMTKGTGGTCAATGCACTGCTCACYTGCCAATCAAAAGACTGAGGAGCAGGTCGCGGAGCTGAAAGTTTACTAGCTGGCCGRCGAGTGGCCTATCATGTCGAGCCTAGTAGAGAGGGCCCGACGGTAAGGCTACATACCTTACCTGTGTCGCTCACCCCATTGACCAAGAGCAACAAAAGGYCAACCGTGGAGTACAGTTGTTTGTGGGTAAGCGTGTTGCACCTRCWTGGCCGGATAGATCGTAYGATTGYTTCCCTATTAAAAAAAAAAMCACAGAGGACTGTCTTTTGGATCCCCGACCGTGTCRTGCGCTGCGGCTAATAYTGTCCGGRCCTAGAAGCTCCATGGAATACCTGAGTTTTCGAGGAAGGGAGATTGCCGCTATGACTTGGACGTTYGTTAGAGTGCTGGTTGTACTATGTCCGACTGCGAGTTGATTGGCACGACGTGTACTGACCACCATTGCGAGGCCCTCAGGCGAGTGAAGATTACAAGGCCCTCTCCT